>JAMKCH010001213.1:0-92701 GCA_023653785.1 Ophioderma brevispina
ATAGACGATTTTTACATAAAGCTCCCTCTATATATACACTTAAAGGCTAACTACTTCATTTTTAAGTGTTTACTTTACCTCAAACTAATCCACAGTTGCATGAAAAGTATATACTTAGGTGACAAACCGGCATTTTTGCCTTTAAGAGGCATTAAGTGTTAAAATACAACGTTGTTTTCTTTTTTTGGTAGGCCAGTTTGAAATATGACGCCTCTAGAGGCCGGTTAGCATGCCAAAAGTGTTCAACAATTCCTTGGTGTTTTTTGGTGCGACTAAGTAGTCACATAGTGCATGACTTTGGATCAAAACTCAAGATATATGTCAAAAAGGTCATTAAGTGAATATTGGCCGCCATTTTGAAAAAAGCGCCTCACTCTTTTAACCCAGGATGGGGATTTTTGCAGACAACCTGATTTTTTGTGATAGCTATATGTATAAAGGTTTCCAAACAATAGTGGTCTCCAACAAATTCCCGGGGGGGGGGGTGCAGGGTTTTCGGTTATGGGCTCATTACCTACTTGGCATGTTTGAAGATTTTGGGTATTTAGTACACATTTCCCTTAATTTCGTAAATGAAAAATTCAAACATCCGTCCGTCCACTATGTAATATGCACCCGACGAAAATCTTTTTGATAGACGAAGACAAAGCTTTTGGAAATAGTTTTCAGAACAGTAGATACAAAAAATGCTATTAAGTATCAGAGACATCTATGGTAATTACGGACGATGACTTACTGTTGCAAATATGATATAACACAAGCGAATGATAAGAATTTAAAAATTGTAAAAAACATATCTAAACATAGACTTAAATTCAACCATGGCCGTCTGGTCCATTTATTAAACTCCTTTTCAACCCATATTCTTTGTTACATTTTTAATCATAACTTCAAAATTCAAAATCAAATGCGATATCCTGAATGCCAATGATGTGGAGTCAAGGTCGGATTGACTCATAGGGCCAATATATTTGGCTCAATAGGCCAGTCTTGAAATTTCTAAGGCCGTAAAATTTCCAGTGCAACGCCGTTGGGATCAAGTGGGGGTTGTTTGTTAAAGTTGCGATCTAACCAGTTTTTTTGCTTGTTTTGCTTTAATAATATTACTTTGGCAGTGTGTGTGGGCGGCTGTCGGTGTGTGTGGGTGGCTGCGGCGGCTGGCGGCTGTCGGTTGTGTGCTGTGGTGTGTGTGTTGTGTGTGTATGGTAAAAATGTTAATCCTCTGCTCCTTGGGCTCATACTCTTGTACGCATTGCCCAATTAATTTCATTATTGTGTTTCGAATCTTCTATCCTATTCTTCTTACACAATTTTAAAAATAAATATAACTGCTCTGCGTTGGCCTTTTGATGACCAACATTTCACGAACTTGGACAACGCATCAGCTATTACAGTGCACAGTTCACATTTAGCATATGCGCAAATCACATATGTACAGCAAGCATCTAAACATTTTTTGCAGTTGAGACTAATTTTGTGAAGGAGAAACAGCAAGTGAGATCATAAACAATAATGGTATCCAACATTTCGTCGCTAAAGATTGTGGATCTTCAGCATCGTCGGAATACAAAACCCTTTTTTCGCTCCAATTGGATTTCGCGTGACCCAAGCGTTCGTTGGCTATGCAACTGCTCACCGAACAGTCAATCTTTCTTGGGAGGTCATGCCAACATGTGTTATTTTCTTGTACACGAGAAACAGCAAAAAACGCTGGTACTTCAATAGCTGGTCGAACACGTTCTGGAAAATGTCCTGATTTGAGGTATAAAATAATTGAATTCATTAAAAAATAATGTATTATTGCCGAGGACACACCTAGGTTGGCTTAAAGGTGCTTGTTCCGATCGTCTTTTGGACCCCCCTGATTTCCCCGGAAGTAGTATCAATTTTGATATGTGATGAAAGGCCGTATTTTTCTCATTGTCATCCTGATATTTCAGCTTCCAAATCCATTTCTTTCTGCCGTTTTAATGGTTAACCATAAATATTAGCACAGTTGTGAATAGGGCGTTACACTATGCATTATCGCGTCTAGCAACAAAACCGCAAGTTTATTTCCCACGGTACTTGATGGTCAGTGTGTATAAGTGTCAGGCTCTCATATCAAGTAGAGAACACGATATACAAAAATCGGAACAAACACCTTTAATATGAGATGAGATGATAAAAGTCTGCAACTAATATACTGCTACTCTTTGGAAGATTTGGAAGATTGGCTATAAGGCGGTAATTTGAGCGAACGTTGGTGTCCAAACCGGATTTTCTCAGCAGCGAGAAAGAGCTTGAGAACTAGAGGAAATACGTTAAAAGACAAGGAAAAAGTTGGCAATCCTTGGTTATAACTGGTAACAGATCACCTAGACACAATTTTTAGATATTCGCTGGTAATGGGTTTAAGGAGCAAGACTTAATCGATGTTGATTTGATGGATTTCAAGACCTCCTCTTCAGACACTGTAGAAATGTTGCTGAAGGTGCTCTTGTATGAATCAACTGAGGTAGTAGTGGCATCGTGTAGACTGTTACACAGCTTCTTTATCTTGTTGTGAAAAAAAATCTGCAAAACTGTAAGCAAGAGATTTTGGACATTCGCGGGTAGGTAGCGACCGTTCCACTCTAGGCGATGGCAGTCTTTGTTCAATAGTTTTTAAGATGGCAACCCAAGGTCATTAGGAAAGCCGTCTCGAAAACCACTGACTTCACGTTCTGCCGTTTACAAAAATGTTGATATCATAGAACTGGAACAAGTCGGAATCTGAAGAAGGAAGGTTTGTGATCGTCCATGAGCTGGAAGGTATCCTGTCAATATCCAAGCAGTCAGTGACATGTCCTCCACGTTTCCTGGAAGACCTATATCATTGGAAATGAAGCTGGTTTTGCTTTGATCACCTCTTGAGTACTCACAATGTATGATAGTATGCATCAAGAGGGCAGCCTCCTCCTGATTTTGACTATTAACTGAATGATGACCGAAGGCAATTGAATGTTTGGGTTGGTCTTGCTGCTGGGACAAGAACAATAATTGGACAGCTTCAGCATGCTTGGTGGATACAGGGTGGTGCCCTTTCAATGAGGAGGAGAACGGCAACAAGACGTCTTGCAGAGCTTTTCAGCAATCGTGTCATTTCATCGAACCACCAGGTCGAATAGCCCAAGGCTACCGAATTTATTTTTATTTTTTCTTGTTTGGTCATACGAAATCAAACGTTTTTGTCCTCCACATAATCTTAAGGAACTGGAAAGATTTATTACCGAAAACATTGACACACTCAGGCAGGGCAGGGCTCTTGTCAGACACGCTGTTAATGCCATGATCACAAGAGCTGATATTTACATCCAGAGCATGGTGGGCATGCCGAGGACAGAGATTGAATAACCGTAAGTACCGAAGCAAAATTTTCGCTGACTTCACGTAACTAAATTTTCGCATGTTTTACAAAAGTCCTTAATAATTGCCACATATTTTGCACATGCTTTGTTTCTATTTCGTTGTTGAATTGCCAGTTGAATAAATAAAAAAATAAAGTAAAAGACGTTGGTTTGCCTAACATTACAGCATGTTGACCAAATATCTCATACCTTTTGAATTGATATGTAATATCCAAACTGTTCGCCTAATTTTGATACACTCTGTACATGTATAGACATGTTCGTCTAATATGGCGGACAATGGCTCGAGGAGGACAGGTTGCTTTCACACGGTAAATAATACTTCTGATACACCTGTCTCATACTCTCCTACCTGCACATTGTTTCAAAATTGTACCATACGTTAAGATATAACATAGCTGGTATATCATCCATCCAGTTTCTCTGACATAAAGTACTAATGACTTCACTTGCTTAAGAGTGAAAATCTTATCTAAGCTCTATTCACAATGGTTTTGAAATGGCTGATGTTGATCTCCGCTGCTCTCATTATATCGGCTGAATTTGATGTAGTTCAAGGTCAGTCGTTTTCGTTTTCCCCTTTAAGTTACAGCAAATGGGGAATCGGTCCATGTACAAAAGTGAAACCAATGAAAGGTTTTGATATCACAAAGCTTGTACGGCGGTTCAGGTATATCTTATGCACTATTTTTGACCTGAACATGCGGGATCGTCAGTGCTCCCCCCAGAGGTACATTTAGTGATGCTAACCAGGAAAGAAACTTAGAGTTTTAGTCAACCCGAAGTAGCATCAGATTTACGACAATGTGCGATATAAGTCAGCTCCCGTTCTACTTTCTTTTACCCAATGAGCGAATCGCTCACTTGGATCAGCACGTTTCTCGTATTTGATGCTTTCAAATGATTTCAACAAATATATACGGAAGGATAATAACAATATTGGAAAGAATTTAGGGAAATAATTTGAAGTCATTATATTATTCCATCATATTATTTGACCTAAGATATTGCAGACTATAAAGGTAAAGTCCCCATTCACATCGCTTTCAATAAAAAAAGAACCTTAAGTATTTAAGCTTGAGGATTTTCGCTTAAAAATGCATCATCTGAGTTCTTTACAAATCACATTAACTTTGCTATATTCCCCTTATAGTTGCACCCGTACCAATCACTGTGGGTGATTTGGCGCCATTTTTTATACTCCGTATCTAATGTCGAATCTTAAGATAATGCGAGTTTATGCTTATATCTCACGTCACGAATATTTCATTGCTTCTAACTACTTTTTTTGACATCAACAAATTATTGCCTACATTATAAGTATCCACCGGCAATGATATATATATCGAGATATGTCCAGCTGTCGGCGGTTTTGCCAATCAGACAGACGTCAGTGTGACCTCGTAAGATTAAGAAATCAAATTTTGGTTGTCTTTAGCGCGCATTTGAATTTGCAGGAACGTTGAAGCCATAGCCCTATGTAGGAAAGATTGTTTGGATTTCTTAAATATGGGCGACCAAAGAACTATTTCTTCTAAAAAGCCTATTGTCGAGCTAAACAGGTTGGTTCAAAATTAATAAGTCCCCCTGTCAGAGGTCAACAAGGAGGGGCGAGAAAGCATTCTATATTGGGTTGGTGATGACATCATAGTGACTATTGATTTTTCAGGAGTAATAGAAATTCCAGGTGACTGGTTGTATTATTCATGGGCAGCTGACTGAAAATCAGTGGTTTCACTAATGATGCCACTGGTATTGTATTCTTTTTTGTGGCCTTGTTTATTGGAATGGAATTCCACTTACAGATTTGGATTATGTTTATCAGCCTCATTTCGCTGGGAACCTTTATTTTGCCCTCAACTTTAATACACCCAAATGGTCATCCTTACATGAATAATCATAGACTCGTAACCCATTGATATTAAAAACCACAAAGATCGCGAGACCGGTCAAACAGGTATTGCCGTGGGAATCAACTCCTGCCGTGTATTGTCTTGTGGTTAAACGCCTTCTGTTTCCATCGTCTACTGAATAAAATGTCGCCGGAGTCCATTTTATTATAAATCGTTCTGTTTTTATTACCCATAAGGGCGGCTGATTTGGTCTTAAATCATTTACAGGTGAGGGATAATGTTATAGAAAGCTTTATAACCATCAAAAATATAGCAATATTGACAATCTTAAGGGCGCCCTATTTTTTCAAATGTGCAGTGTCTCTTCAGTGGAACGAATATTATTACCAGCCTATACTTTACATAACCATTTCAATTTTCAGAATGATTTTCCAGCGAAGTTCTACATGCTGGACACCGAACTACAAGACTTTCTTGACTCATCCATGGGTGTAACCATTTCCCCAAGAGATAACCCGTTTCTGGGGGGGTGGTCGGCGCGAGCAGCACAACTTCATCTATTCAAGAACGCCGGTTTGGCCAAATGACTTACCATCTTACAGAAATATTTTTGAGAAACTTTTGAAACCCTTTGAGTCACTTGGCAATTCGACAGAGGTCCTTTCCGTATGGCATGACCAAACAATTGTATAACGAAAGAGGTGATGATACTACAATTATCACATTATCTCCCAAACATAAATCTCACAAGACCAGTCAATATGAAAAATAAGGAAAATACGTTTTCTCTTTCTGTATCACTTTTCGAGAGAAATTATTTGTTTTTCTTTTTCCATTTTCAAATACTTTTGATTGATGGAAGACACAGCTTTGGAAAATAGTTTTTCCGAATAGTACAGATGAGCAACAAAAAATGCGATTAAGTAACAGAGACATATATGGCAATTACGACGATGCTTTACTGTTGCAAATAGATATACCACAGAAACAGCGAATGATAAGAAATAAAAAATAAAAAGAATATCTAAACATAGACTTAAATTCACCCCTGGCCGTCGGGTCTTTATTAACTCTTTTCAACCCAATATTCTTTCGTTTACATTTTTAATGATAACTAAAAATAACTACGCTATATAAATGCAAATGAGTTGACTCAAGTCGGATTGGCAATAGTCTTGCGCCGGAATTTCTCTGTGGGGGCGCCCTGTTTTCCGGTTCGGCCCATTTTGGGCTGCTTCGGCCCCTAAATTAGCCGGATAACAATAAAAAATGTAATTTCCAGGAGTGTATATATTGGCTCATAAGGCCAATTGCTTGAAATTTCAAGGCCGTTAACATTTCCAGTGCAAACCCGTTGGATCACGTGGGTTCGTTTGTTTAAAGTTGCGATTACCATTTTTTCCTTGTTTACTTTTTCTAACGATTAACATTTGGCAAGTGTGTGGTGGTCGGCTGACCGGTGTGTTGGTGCTGTTGGCGGCCGGCGCTTGTCGTTTGTGTGTGTTGTGTGTTAAAAATGTTAATCCTCCTGCCATTGGGCTCATACTCTTGAAGGGCATCGTTTTGTTATTGCACTGATAATTTGCCATAACCATCTTTTGAATCATATATTCATTGCTGTTTTGTTTACAGACCACATTTTATGGAGTTTATTCTTTTTAAATAAAACACAGGCATTAATGCCCCTTTTAATACCAACCGCCCTTCTCTTTAATTACAACAACTATGCTTTCATTGCCCGATTTCTCTGTTCATCCAGTTGTTTTTTTACCACATCATTTTTTTTTTAAAGCACAGTCTTAAAGGACATGTTTTCTTTGCAATTTATATGTTGTACAAACACAATTAAAATATTATTTCCATTTTTGAAGCATGAATAAATACAGCTGTTTGGTGTGTTAATAAAAAGATTGTGGATCCTCAGCATCGTCGGAATATAAAGATGAAAGAAAAAACCTTTTTCGCGCCAATTGGATTTTCGCGTTGAAACCCAGCTTTCGTTGGCTATGCAACTGCTCACCGAACAGTCACTTTTCTCGGGAGGTCATGCCAACACAGCTTTATTTTCTTGTATACAGACGAGAAGCAGCAAAATTCGCTGTGACCTCCAAGGCTGGTCGCAGAACGTTTCTCGCAATGTCCCTGATTGAGGTCTACAATAATTTGAATTCATTACAAAATCAAGGTATTCTTGCCATGAGGAAATGTCGACTATAACACCTAGTTGGCTTAAAGGTGCTGTTCCGCTCGTCTTTGGGACCCCCCTGATTTACCCGAAGTAGTCATCAATTGATATCAGATGAAGGCCGTAATTTTCTCATTGTTTCCTGATTATTCAGCTTCCAAATCGATTTCTTTTCCATAAAGATAAAAAACTGCCGTTTTTTAATGGTTTAAAACCACTAAATCTTAAGCACCGTTGTGAATAGTGCTTGCAACTATGCCATTTGCTCGTCTAGCATAAAAACGCAAGTTTATTTCCCACGGTACTGGTGAATGGTCAGTGTTACATTATAAGGTCCAGGCTCTATATCAGTAGAAACCCGATCGACAAAAATCGGACACGCACCTTTAATATAGAATGAGATGAATAAAGTTCCTGCAATATCTAATTTACTGCTACGCTTTCAAAATTGAAGATTGGGCTATAGGCGTAATTTGTAGAGAACGTTGGTGTCCAAGCCGGATTTTCTCAGCAGCGAGAAAGAGCTTGAGAACTTGAGGAAATACGTTAAAAGACAAAGAAAAGTTGGCACTCCGTCGTTATAACTGGTAACAGATCAGCTAGACACAGTTTTAAGATATTTGCTGGTAATGGGTCTAAGGAGCAAGACTTAATCGATGTTGATTTGATGGATTTCAAGACCTCCTCTTCAAACACTATAGAAATGTTGCTGAAGGTGCTCTTGTATGAATCATTTAGCTCAACTGACAGAGAGGTAGTAGTTGCACAGCTTCTTGATCTTGTTGTGAAAAAATGCAAAACTGTAAGCAAGAGATTTTGGACATTCGCGGGTAGGTAGCGGTTGTTCAACTCTAGGCGATAGCAGTCTTTGTTCAATGGTTTTTGAGATGACAACCCAAATGACCGCGGGTCATTAGGAAAGCCATCTCGAAAACCACTGACTGAAATGTGTATTGATTCAATTCATGGGCTTGGCTATTGTTGTGCACCTATGAGAAAAAATCCAGGCAGGCTCCAACCATATCCAAATTGTTAGGGTTCCAATGCTGTTCATTATAGCTACACAATACAAGACCATGGATGATATTTGTGCCACTCTTCTCTAAAAGAGGTGTTTTCATTTCACACATGTGGAATTGGAAGAGCAACACGGATACATCACAGTTAAAACCACACCAAAGGCAATTTATTGTTACAGAGTACATCACACTCAGAGAGTAGTACAGTGCTTCGGAGATTCCATCAGAAATGCCCAAATGTACGACTGACTTCACGTGGTGCCTTTTACAAAAATGTATATATCATAGAACTGGAACAAGTCGAAATCTGAAGAAGGAAGGTTGTGATCGTCCATGAGCTGGAAGGCATCCTGTCAATATATCCAAGCAGTCAGTGACCTGTCTTCCACGTTTCCTGGAAGACCGTATCATTGGAGATGAAGCTGGTTTTGCTTTAATCACCTCTTGAGTACTCACAATGTATGATAATATGTATCAAGAGGGCAGCCTCTACCTGAGTTTGACTATCAACGGAATGAAGACCGAAGGAAATCGAATGTTTGGGTTGGTCTTGCTGCTGGAATAAGAACAATAATTGGACAGCTTCAGCAATGCTTGGTGGATACAGGGTGGTGCCCTTTCAATGATGAGGAGAACGGCAACAAGACGTCTTGCAGAGCTTTTCAGCAATTGTGTCGTTTCATCGAACCACCAGGTTTCAAATAGCCCAAAGTAACCTATTTCGTTTTGAATTTTTTTCATGTTTGGCCATGAAATCAACGTTTTTGTCCTCCAGATAATCCTGATGCACTGGAAAGATTTATTCCCGAAGAATTTGACCACAGTCAGGTAGGGTAGGGCCTTCTTGTGTCAGACACCGCTTTTAATGCCATGATCACAAGAAGCTGATATTTGAATCCAGAGAATGGTGGTTATGTAGAGACTGAGATTGAATAACCGTAAGTACTGAAAAAAAAATTGATCTTATGTTTTTTTTATATTCACTGACTTCAGACAACTACAGTCCCCTAATATTGTCACAGTAGTTTGCACATGCTATAGTAAAATGTGTTTAGTTGGTTTGCTAACATTACAACATGTTGACCAAACACCCCATACATTTTGAACTAGATGTATTATTCCAACTGCTTCCAAAAATTTTAATACACTCTGTATAGATGGTCTAACTGAACAGGATAGAGGTGCAAGAATCTGGCCCTACATATCCCAGCATGCATATGCCTTATCACGCCTGATTGCGCGCGAATTTTAAAAGCGCAAGCCCTACAGGTGCTCAAGCATACCGCCGGGCGCAGTGCTTTGTTCGTTCCCGCGTTGACGTCACATGTCACGTCATCTATAAAATCATGTTTCGTCTAAAAGGAGACATGGCTTCCATGATGACTGGATTCAAAGTTTCACACTGGTAAATATTACTTCCGATACCCCGACTTCTCTTTTTACACTCCTGCCTGCATATTTATTAAAATCGTCCCATATGTTAAGATATAACAAACTGCATATCATCCATCCAGTTTCTCTGACATAAAATCCTAATTACTTATGGCTTACCAGTGAAAATCTCATCTAAGCACTATTCGCAATGGTTTTCAGATGGCTGATGTTGATCTCCGCTGCTCTCTTTATATCGGCTGAATTGATGTAGCTCAATGTCAGCCGTTTTCGTTGTCCCTTTTCGGCACAGTAAACGGGGATTCGGTCCATGTCCAAGTGAAACCAATGAAGGTTTTTGACAATCACAAGATTTACGGTGGTTCTGGTTTTTCTTATGCACTATTTTGAGCAGCACTTGCTTGATCGACATTGCTCAGGGTTAAAGTTAGTGATGCTAACCCAGGAAAGACTCTGTAGAGTTTCTCTAGGAAATCCGGTAAAAAAAAGCAGCATCGAGTACGAAGATGTAGAAATAAAATACCTGAGTTTCTATCTTTTGTTACCCAAGAAACGACCACTCAATCCTTGATTGAACAATTTGTCGTAAGTAACGCTTTCAAAGATTTAAATATAATTTAAGGAAGAAGGCATTATACCAATTTTGGAAATACCAGTCAATTTAAATCGTTCATTACACATGTTAGTTTTTACATTGCAAATGAATAAGTAAAGGTTCTGATCATATCGTTTTCAAAAGAAAAGGAACATCATCTGAAAAAATGAGTGTTTTACTTGCGTTAGTTTGCTATATTCTAGTTTTCCTGTATGTCTATACATCCTATTCCACCGATGCCCAGTTTATATCTCATGTCGAATATTCGATGAGAATACTTTTTGGTGCATCAAATGTATTCCATGTAAATAAAATTAAGACCCGGCACAAGAGATCTTATACGATATATCACTTGTTGGCGTGCCGGTTTTTTATCATACACAAGCAGGTGACCTTGATCAGATTAAGATACTAATACGCATATTATAATATTTTAACATCAAATAATGTGGATAGAGCATTGGAGTCCGTGGCTGACCCCAGGCTCGTCCAAAGCACGGACGCCCAAAGAAGAGTTAAAAAGTGCCTGTTATCAACAACACGTTATACTAGTTTGCATAACCCTTGCTCAGTACGCACTTATAGTAGTAGCGACGAATGAATATATGTAGAGAATTATTAACTTACATATCTAAAATTGAAAAAAAATAGGAAAGTGATTTTATATGTACATTGTGGGCATTGAAACGTTTTCTTCATTTATTTGAATCCGTTTCCCTTCCAGTGTCCTTTGTTTTCCTTGTTACATTTCATTACCAATGTGATTGGCCTATTTGTAAAACTCAAAAGAGTCGATCGATTTTCTCTGACGTGGTAATTGAACCATGATTGAACTTACATTCGCCTGTGGAGGGCGCTAGTAATGCCTAGCATCTGTACAGGCCTGTTCTGTACGATTTTTAAAGGCTCCATCATCTCTTAGAGCCAAATATTGTACCAATGACGAGAGAAATGACAGGACTGATGAGTTATCAATTGTTCTTTTGGTAATTAGTATTGATTTCCATATAAACTATATGTTTTTGACCAAGCTTTTGGCAAATAGAATTATACTACACTGTAAAAATGGGTCAATCATTTCAGCAAAGTCCAAGCATTCTGCAAACAAATAACCGTGTAAAATTTACAGTATAATGTACAAATTAATTGAATCAAATACTGTAACTCAAATTAATATTGTAGGTATGTGCGGGGGAATGAAAGAAAAGAGGGGAAAAAAAGAAAAAAGACGGTTTTGAGGCGTTGAGGTCATGTGGGAAAATATGGTAAAAGAAAATAGGGAAAAAATAAAAAAAGTGTTTGGAGTACTATGGATACATTGCATTATCATCTTAATACGTTAACTGTTAATTAACCATGTTAAGTAACTAACTGGGAATCAAAACCCGGTGGAAAGTAATTATAGTCCGCTGGGAGCCACAGTCAGGGGCTCCATAGAGGACAAGACTAAATTTTGGCGCGAAGAGTCAACTGAATCGAGTGCCCTAAATCTTACCGTTGTAGAGTCAACTGAATTGAGTACGGCGGACTATAATACTTCTACACCAGACCCTATGGTTTGGCACAATTTACTATACTTAATCCGTTATATTTTTGTGTTGTAAACTTTCTCTAATGAGTAAGTTAAACTTATTTGTGACAATTGTAAGAAGCCATAAATGTCAATTTGGGCCTTGTTTGGAAGACTCGTGCGATATGTACCATGTCATTTGGCAGATGATATTCCAACTAAGTCTTACATACTGGGAACCGACTACGAAAAACTTCTACTCCTCCATGAGTCGACACCAATTCCCAAGAGTACCCCGTTCCTGTACGAGCAGCACAACTCATTTCTTTCAATAACCCCAGTTTTTGCCAAATGAACTCCATCTTGAAGAGATTTTCGAGAAAGCTGTTGAACCTTTGAGTCATTTGGCATCGACAGAGGGCCTTTCGTATGGCATGACCAGAAAAATTGTACTAGAGATAGCCGTATTCAATCATCCCCTTTAACATAAATATCGTTAATCACCATGTCAATTGGAGAAAAGTAATCAATAACCTCAGTCTAATAGATTCTGTAATCACTGGAATGGAATACTTTGGCTGTTGTTGTGCACAATCTGTTTTGTTAAATAAGGACAACAGCTTCTTTTCAAATAGTTTTCATAATCTAAATTACATAATACGGAAAAGGTGAAAATGCGTAAGCAAATACTAAAATACCACAAGAAATAACTGTGATTGAATTAAAAAAATTAAAGCAAATTTGAAATTAAACCTAAATTCTACATACTGGTGGTTCTGGTCATTTAACAAACATCTTTCCAAACCCAGTACTTTCTTGCATACTTTTTTTTTTTTTAATTAAGCATTACTGAATAAAAGATTGACCACTCTACATGATCAAGCTAATTGCGTCGTTAATCGATCGTATATTGATTTGGATATATAGCCATTAGTTTGTGTTGCTTTGTGCTTGGTGGTATGCGTGGCGTTTGTCCTTTCTGTCTGCTGTCCGTCTCTGTGTATTGTATAGGTGGTCCACCTGCACTTTGGACCAAACTATTGTACGCATTGCCGATTAACTCCAACTCTCAAAAGAACACTGGCCCAAGATTCATGGTGTTGTTACACAGACTGACCCTCTCATGATTTTATTTTAATGTTCATAACTTTCTTTTTACCTATTGTTCGAGAGACACTAAATTTTTAGTTAAAAATAAAACTTTCCCGGGCGCGTTCGATTCGCGCCCATCTTGTTCTAATACCAATTACATTTAACGATTTTAGGTCCTAAATGTCAATTTTTAGCGGCGCTTTGGCGCGCACATGTACAGTAACGGATCTTGTTCAGCAAACCCGTTCATTCATAATTTTCATACATCCCCACCCCCCATGTCAAAAAGAAATTCACACCACTGAATACTGTTTATCCTTCCATCATAAGCCCAATTTTTTGCCATTCTACTGCTGATTGTGCAATCCTGGAGAGGACTTATGGCTTGGATCCCTCATCATAAACTATTGCCCCCAGATACTTAAAGCTTGATACTACTTCTAGGCTCTGTCCATTAGTTCAACAATTGAGATAGATGACACCTTAAAATACTCCTTTTTTTAAAATTTAATATGAAAAGTAATTATAGCCTACAACCGACATTTGAACACACAAACACAAATGATGTAAAAATTTTTTTTACTTAATTTCGGTCAAAGTTACTTACTTTAGGTAAAATTGTAGTTAAATTGGTAAGATTTTTTTACATAAATATTATCGAGTTCTATTTCTACACACAGCTTGTGTATTTTTTACATGAAATCGCAGGGGTCAACGCTGAGACCTGTCGCCCTACGATAAACGGAATACCCTTTTCAACTGCCTTTTGCTAGATAGTGATGGATTTATGATGGTTTTGAACGTTTCCCTAGGCAATGATGGAATCGGATGCATCCATGGATCAGCCCTTCAAGGAGCTTTTGATGTGTACAGCATAGCCGAGGTCTATATAGCTCTTGAACAACTTGGAATAGGACATATTTCACTCGGTGAACAGCCTTACCTACCCCATTTAGAAGGACTCTTGGGTGGATCTGTGTGCTCCAGAGAGCCTATCTACTTCATTTCTTGATTGGCCCGCGTCATCTCTTGTGATGATGCAGATGTTGATGTCATGGTCTGGATGTTAAAATTACCATTTAGGACATCCGTGTAGCGAAGAGTTGCACTCATAGACCCCACATATGTGGCTTGAATATTAATATTTTTGGTGGGGCCGCAATTTGAAAAGCGCTCTCTTTTAAATACAATGCAATGAAACCAGATCTAGCTTATACAATGTATACTGAAGACATTACCAGAATTCAGAGTGATTCAAAAATACATCGATATCACCTGAAAATGACATCTTTTTCAGTTGGAAGCTTTTATCATTTTAGGGTATTTGGGCCATTTTGAAAACGGCCCTCCTCCCGGCATATGAGGGCAGGTAAAAACGAGCACATAATTATTATCCCTATTGGCACACTTAGCTCGGTTGAAAATGTCCTGCTTTATCCCAAAGTGCACAATCCAAGCTTAACAGCCGTACTCTGTGCGAGTTTTTGTTTGTTTTGTTTCGTATTTAGTGTTTTCATCAGTGACCGCATTTGGGGTTGTCAGTGTGTTATTTATTGGAATGCAATTGTTAGCGAAGATATACCACCATGTATCCAAAACCAGGAATGTCATCACTTCCACCTAGAAAAGCCTTTTACCTCTAACTTTTTTTTCCTGAGAATTAACGGTGGAAAAATGTGAACGCTGGTCGATGAATTCAATTGGAAAAAGGTTATTCCCATATAGTTACCCATGGTCAATTTGATTTTTTTCAATATAAATCACCACTCCGGAGTAATTCATGTAAAAGTCCAGGCTCCAGATTTCATTGATAGGCCTCATATTACCTGTTTATTAGATATATAATGTTTTTTCAACGGTTCTAGACCATTTTTTTTGCTGATCTTAATCCGATGGATGCCAGACGAGCAACTTTGAGCATTTGTAACCCCGCAAATAACAACTGGCCACCAAAACACAAAACAGTCATCTCTTTTCACTCAAAAGTTGAGTTAAACATCCTGTCTCGTTTAAACATCCATTGTGACCATTAACATAAGGATTTGTAACCACGTATCATGATTTCATATGGCCGCCAATACAACAAAGTGTTCTGATCGTGATCTATTTCTTACTGAAGGTTGGTAATTTGGTATCGACCTGGTTTTTGGCAGTCAAGAATGATTACCATCATAAAGACATATTTTAAAAAAAATGTGATCTAAATTCCGTCTCATAGGATCCAAATATGGCTGCCGAGACTCTAAGATGGCTATAATTGATATCTGTGTCCAACCTCGTACTCTGTCAATGTTTTTGTATATACCTGTAAGTCAATCAGATCAATTTACACATCATGAGGTATAATCAGATGAATAATGCATTTACGATGCCATCCAATGGGTTCCAAATGGCTTGGCAATGACATTTACTTAGCGGGGAAAAATCCGATCACTATTAGTCTAGAGAGATATGTATCTTTGTTTTTTGGTAGGTTTGAGGCGTCCATTGGCATCCATTCTGGGGATGTTGATGAATAAACGGCTCATGACACTAAAATAGCCTTACTGGGGTTTTTGTACCGGATAATCCAACTAAAAACCCAAAATATATATATTTAGCCTACACGTGAATGAATTACGACCTTTACGATTGACATTTGGCAGCCATATTGAACGCCTGTCTAGGATGCCATTTGCAGATATCCATCACTTTGATTATGGTTATATACTTAAAGTGTTCTGAAGCAGTTATAGTGATATACACAACATGGCAACTCTTGCCTTTAAGTAGTAATGAATTTTGGGGGGGGGGTGCCATTTTGGAGCCATCTTGATGGTTTTATTAGTTGATGATTACAAATTGTTGAAAGCTATCAATAATTGTTTCAGTTAATATATTGATTGCTAAGCATGGTAGATATAGCATGTGCTAGGTCAAAAGTATATAAATAGCAGGTGGTTTTGTTGTATTGGAGGCCATATTGAATCTCTAATTAGATGGTTAATGAATCAACTTTTAATTGGTCACAAGGGGTGTTTTTGACTGGACAGGCAAAAAAATATAACTTTTGAGTATTAACATATGCTTTTTTTGAGGGTTTTGGGGCCATTTGACTTTTTGCGTTTTTCCTCGAAAATGATCAAGGTTTTCGGTCCTGGCATCCCTCGGATTCAGATTCAGCAGAAAAACCGGTCAGAAACACCGAAAATATTATATATAGGTTATAGACAAGGTCACGTGGTCTGTAGCCTGGAACCTATTTGCGCTACAGACACTCTGCTTTGTGTGCTGTTCGGAATCAAATATATCCAATGCATCCAATGCAATTTTTGACCAATTTCAAATGTTTTCCACTGGATCTTTGGTAATAGACTCTGTATTTAGCAGAGTCACGAAGATCCCTTCACTTTTTAATATAATCACTTTTTCATAATCACAACTGCACCCCCTTTGTCGGCTGTTTTTGATTATTCTACATAACAATACTACTACATAATACATACATACTACATACATACATACACTACATACCGACATCACATACATACATACATACATCACAATACATACTACCTACATACAACTACATTTATGATTCTCCGTTCCCCAAAGGCTCAAGGCGCTACAATAAAAGAAGTGAGAAATGAGCAATAAAATAACATAATAGAAAACAAAAACTCCAATTTTTTTAGGTTTTAAAGGAGGGAACAAAATGTGTCTTTAAGTGCCTTTGTAAAGGCTTTACAGATCTGCTGCCTAATGTGAACAGGAGTTGTTCCATAACGTTGAAGCACAAACAGTAAACTTTTATCGCCAGCTTTACCGAGTCCTGGATCATACAACGTAGGCGATCTTTGCAGACCTAAGGTTCTTTTTGGAACATGTAACTTGAAACAGTTTGCAAGATATACAGGAGCCATGCACATGAGATGACTTAAAAAACATTATAACAAGGCATATTTAAAAGAATTCTCTGTTGTACAGGAAGCCAATGAAGAGATTAAGCAGTGGTTTTGTGTCCTGCTGTCTATTTACAGTAAAAACAGTCTCGCACCCAATTTTGATAGCGCTGAAGACGAAGAGTATACGACGTTGGTAGCGAAGAAAGTAAACCATTGCAATAATCGATGCGAGAAAGCGATAGAGAGCGGCCATACAGCATGATGGCAAGTGTCTTTATCAATGTATATGCGAATGCGCGAGATGTTCCGAAGATAGTAGATGATTGTACGACTAACATTAGGATGTGGATTCCATGGTATCAGCTCGGGAAACAAACCGAAACGGGATTTTAGCGAGTCCCGTTCGGGACGCTATAAAAACCCAAAGGGCTTTTATTGAGTACTGCGCAAGCGCATATCAGGTACTTTGTCGCACAGGCAGTGGCCATTGGTAAAGGTCACACCAACCTAGTCGCTTTTGCAGCCGTTTTAAATCGATGATTTAATAAATCTAAAATGAGTTAAATTAAAGTTGGAAGAAACAGTCTGGAAAATTAACGTTCTATGATTAATTGAGTTGGAGATATCACAATCCCCCAGGGTTCCAGCACACCATAGAGGGTTACACTGACTAAGCCTGTATATGCACGGGGAAGTTCTCACCGGTCAGGATGCAAACAAAGCGATAGAATGTGTACAAAATACATACGTGTATAGGAAACATGATCAAATATAATTGTAGATTACCTTGACTACAAAAAAACGTACAGAAAGCAGAGGAGATGGTTTTATGTGTAATTTTACATATCTCCCCTAGCACGGATGTATCACGCCTTTCACTGGACGTTATATGATCTACGCTGCTGTATACAACCCGGCATACAACCGTGCCTGTGGAATAGCGGTAAGGTTATAGGTATAAAGTAATACGTCTTGTTAGTATGAAATGTCGTGGTTTCATACTGTGTATAACTTTATTGTGTTCTTAGCTTCGTACGTGTGAGTGGGAGGCCCTATACACAGTGCCACTGTCAGGGACTGTGTACTATGAAAGTGGTATAGTAATGGATTCGGGAAGAAGATTTGCTCGCGTATTTGTCTTTGCTCAATGTACAAACGATAGACGCGCGTATTATTTATTGTTATATGGCACTCCCTTTTTCTGATAAACTTTTAAAAATATATTTTCTCAATTTAATTTGAGAAAAAGATTTCTCACAGGACAAGTATTTTGTTTACTATAAAGAGATAAAGGGGAATACCCTATTTGTTTTTGCTAAGTGCACCTGTTTAGCTTGCACATAAGGGGAAGTGGGGGATTCCCAAGAATGCTAAATTAGTAACTGACCTCAGCTTGTTTTTTATTTCTTTTAAAAGATCAAAACATTGCAAAAGTCTGGGAAGTCCTCCACAAAGTTATATATATGTGAAGTTATGTAATTTAGAATGTGAAATCTGATTTGATGGTGCACGGTCATGTTTATGCTAAGACTGATGTAATGTCTATTTTTTAGACTGGGATTTTTGTGAAGTCAGGATATATAGGAGATTTGAGCTAAGTCTCGCCGTCAGCAGTTGGCATCAGCTATCATATGGATAGCTTAGTTTAATCTACAATAATGGTAGATTTTATGCTTCACACACAGTGCCAGGACATATTATATGTTCAATTCCAATGTGTAGGCAGAGTGCTGTAATATATTTCTACTGTCGTCTTTGAAGCCGAAAGTGCTGGGATCAAAATCGGATTCCAAATTGGTGGAACAATCGAAATCGTGGTGTTATCTTTGACTGTGGATTTATTATCTTCGGGACTTAATTTATCCTTGTCGTCTTGAACTGCTGGACAAGATTACCTTCATGGACTGAGAATATTCCCTGAATATAATACCTGAGGATTTTTTGTATGAACTTGTGCGCTGTCACTTTGGAGTCTTCGCTGTGAGGACATATCATCATCGTTGAAAAACTGCAAACGCTTCAACAACATGCACTAGAAAACATAAGTAATCTTACTAATTGTGTATATGTATTTTGGTTTTGGACATAACCAAATTCTTGAACGCAATCAAGTACAGATCATTAAAAACTGTTTTATTATATATAATTTAGATCATCTGGCACAAGCTTCATTTATTTGTGTTTGGAAAGGTATTCTGACCTTAGAACGTCTACGATACGTCAACCAACAGTATTTAATTAACCAATTATATCATTGTTGCATGTCTAGAGGGTTTCATTTTTTCCGGATTTAAGCCTGTTATTTATAGGTATGCAATGCCATTAGCATGGTTCTGTGGCGATAGACCAACACGCTTTATTGCCATACTGTACAAGCGACTGGCTTGAGAATATATCTTCAGTTTGAAAAATCATAAAAAATTAAATAACACAAATTTTATAGACATAAGATTTAAAAATGGCACAACTGATCGGTTCAATATATACTACAGAAAATTATTCTCTAATGAAATTAGCCCCATACACCGCGTTTGATCCCATAGACTTTGAATTTGAAAATTCACAGTTCGAGAGGGGATTGACCAATCACTCCAGATTTTTGACATTTCACTTTTAGGAAAGGCCCAATTGGGCTCGGTCGAGTCCCGAATGGGACGCGCTTCAAATCCGTTCGGGTTCTTTTCCCACTGGTCATGTTTGAATCAAGTAGGCACCACGAATTGCGTATTGTTGAGATGGTTTTAATGTGAGAGTTTCCATAGACAGTGTTATAATCCGAAGTACTTTTTTGTTGTAAGTAATCGAGCAACAAAGAACTCGGTTTTAGATTCCATTGAGTTTTAATTTGTTTGACATTCATCATATCTGAATGTCCTTTATGCAGTTTTGAAGAACAGTCCCGTGCATTTTCCAATTCATTAGGATCTGTTGGGTCAAAGGGAACAGAAAGTTGAGTATCATCTGCATAAACATGAATTATCTGACCCATGGTGACGGGCAATATCTCCCACTGTAATTGTGTAAATACTGTAAGGAGCCTATGGGACCCCTACTACAAGTCCTGTGGCAACCAAATGTGCATAATTGGGTTCAGAAATAGCCTGCTACTGCACACTGCTATCCACCTTGAAGATAAGACTGTGGAATCCAGTCCAAGTGGTTTCCTGAAACCCCATCGCTGTGATGCCTGGATACAAGAATTTCTGATCAATCGTATCAAAGGCAGCTGGAAGGTCCAATAATACGAGCAGCACAGCTGTCTTACCATCAATTGAAAGCATAGTCATTTTGGACTTTTTTGAGGGCAGCCGCAGTGCTGTGAGCAGCTCTATAGGCAAGATTGATGGGATCTGCTAAATTATGATATCCATGTGTTCCTGTTATTCTGGGCACATGCTATTTTCTCATCAGTTTTTGCCAAGAAATGTTATATTTTGACACGGGTCTAATATAGTTTTTTTAATACATTTTTATCCAACGTTGTCTTCTTCAAGAGAGGTTTGATAGTGCTGAGTGCGCACCACTTGGGAATATAACCAGATGATAGCGAAGAGTTAATAATGCGTGTTAAAACTGGCAGGAGTTGAGATATGTTTCCTTTCCTTCAGGAACCAAGTTGGAATAGATCTAGTCTGTCTGCTAATTTACTGGGTGATTTAGAATGCAACTTAAGCATTTCCATTTTCAATTTTTTTTTTTCATCACTCAGTTGTTGGTCGGAGTGTTTAGTTGAGGCACAGCAGAAGCAATAGCAATATCCATAAATTGAGGTTTGGCAAGACATTCCAGCATCAAGTTCCTCTTGATTTTAACTATTTAGTCGGAAGTAATTAGCAAATTTTGTTTGCTCAGATCGAATGCAGATTCATAATATGGAAGATGGTGAACATTTTTGTTCACAAGAATTAATCATTCGATAAACATCTCTGGTATGACAAGTTGATCATTTCTCTTTGAAGTCAATGATTCCTGGCCTTGAATTGTTAGATCAGTCACGTGGTTTTTAGCATCAGGTGAAATTCACGATCCATCGTCAGAACCAGATTTTCGCCATTTCCGTCTGCTTTGCGGCGCGATGTTGACGACGAGATGGGATAGTCTCGTGTACCACGGCATACGAGATTTAACAAGACGAGTCTGAGTTTTTGAAGGTGCCGATGAGTCTAGGCCAATTGTTGCATTCCATAGCGGGTAAAACCATTCAAACATGTTATTGCAATCATTATCTACAGCTGATGGACAGTTTGATAAGACATCAGTCAGCGATTTACAAAATTCATCTGATCAATATTGTCGATGTTCCGTCTGTTTGAGGTAATACGCTCGGCTTTGGTCTTGGCACATCAATGTTAAAACATATGACTTGATGAGCGGACATTAGTTTTTTTGTCCTCATATGGCATCTTTCAAAAATTCATGATGATCAGGTGAGTAAAACTAAATCAGTGTGTGGCCCTCTTCTGCATTTGTGACCATGAACATTTGGATAAAACCCAGCTGAATCAGTTGCATTGGAAAAACGAACGACGTCACATTTGATGGGTTCATCCAGTGAAGATTAAAATCTCCAAGCAAAATTAATTTATCCTGTAAACATAGATATTTCAGTGACAAACTGTTCAAACTCCCTAACAAACATAGAATTTTAAGATGAGTTTCAGAAGATGAGGGTGGCCTATATCAAATAACAAAATTAATGGAGTTGCTTTGTTGGTAACATGAGCAAATTCAAAAGTATCATAACTACTGTCACTTTGTTTTTGACTAACATTGCAAAGGTGCCTTAAATAGTACAGCTATCCCGCCACCTAGATTTACAGAATTACGAGGTATATTCAAGAAAGTGTACCCAGGAGGGGTACATGTCACCAATAACTACATCGTCACTTTCATTTAACCATGATTCTACATTATCATAATATCTACATCGTTAACATATATATAGTCTGTGAGTTCAACACTTTTGTTTCTTGTAGAACGAGCATGTCCATCAATCTCTTGGTGCCAACATCCACTGTGGTGTTATTCCCGTAAAGTCCGTTAAGGTCCCCGAATTCATAGGGTGCCAGAAAAATTATGTCAGAAAAGGTGTCACCTAATGGAAACACCCTATTATTTGCTCGAGTCATTGCAGCATGATTCATCTACTGGTCACTGATATGTAGGAAAAGAATTGTGAGACATTTTATTTCATTTTTCAATCAATGTGCAACTTTGGCACTCGACATACTCCATATTATTGAAAGGTATATTAGAACCAAATAATACCTGCACAGAAATCAGTTACTTCGCCGATCTGCGTAACCAATGTCCTTATGCAAGCATCTTCCCTCTTTTTATTTAATCCATGGAGTAATATATCGTTAGTCAGGACAGGACTAACTGACCACGTACGGTGAAGTATTCGGCCTTTGCACGGTTCGCCATTTGCCGTAGAGCCTCGAACTGCCGCCAGAATAAATGAGGGTGTTAAATAAACAATGCATTCACCTCTTTCAAGGTCCATTGGGTCTGTTAGAGAAACTCGAGAACGTACCTAGTATTCGAACTGTTTGATAAATCTCCCATTCATGTGTTACCAGTTCGAGGCTCTCCCGCAATGGGAATCCGTGCAAAGAAAGATACTGCATGGTTTTTCCAACATGTTGTAATACGGGTGTGTCCCCCTCTTTTTATATAAAGTATTAAATGTATACAATATTAAATACATCAAATTGTCAATTATGGTTTTAGAGGACGTCTGGCACAGTTTGTTCATCTATTAGTAAGGCCTATATGGGCCCCCAGTTGTTAAAAACTTGCGAGAAGTTTTAATTGGAACATACATAACCACATCAAGATATATTGAATATTTTTAAAACATTTTAGGTGTGAAAGGAAGAGATGAGTGAGATTGTAGAATAGTATTGGCGATGAATGTGTGTGGTATATATATGAGCTGCGTGTGTATGTATAATGTGGGGTGCGGTTAATATGTGTGGCTTTTATGAGTATGTGTGCGTGTATATACATGATGGTATGATATATATATTAGATTAAGCATGGGTGAATATATTAACCTATAATGACTATTTTAAGTTTTATTTATGCCTTGTATATCTCTTTTTTATTTATAGCTCTGGATGAAGGTCATTTGAACGAAAGCTCAGTGGTATGTGTCATTGACATGGCAGGACTACAGGCTTTAACCACCATCCAGAAACCAAGCAGGTACTAATCCTTCATCCATAGTGCTACTATGCTGTGTAAAAGTCCTCCCAGCAGCACTTATGGACAGTCAGTTTCCAAGAAATCCTTTTTCGAATACTTAAAACCTTTTACGTTACGAACACTTTGTTCTTCTTCCTAATCCTTTTGTCCGTGACCATAATGTTAGGCAATGTTCACTCACTATCAGCAATATAAGAAAGGAAAAAGAACGTTGAAAAGCCATTTTTTTCTTGTGTAACCGCTTGGTTGTCCAGGGGCCTTAAAGTCTCAGTGGGTAGATGAAACGAGTTGGTGTCTGATTTTAGGTGATATTGTCACTAATCTCTGTTTATGACGTGATGTGATGGGATTTCATATTTTTGGCTCTTAGCTCCAACATAGGCTTTGTGACCGCTGGGCCTTCTAAGCATGCCTGTAAGCACCGAGAAAAAGCTCAACTAATGTAGCAACCAGTATAGATCACGAGGTGTTGCAACGACTAACATAACAACATAACAATCTATGTTCTGTTAATTCTAATTCCCTGCTCTAACAAAGCACAGTATGTCGAATGGGGCATACACTTTGGAATCAACGTAGATTGCGAAGGCTGCAATTGGCTCTCATCCAATTCCTACCAAACGACAGATAAGTCCACTGCACACAATGGTTTTTTGTCCACAGTGTACGGCCAGGTATTGTATGTGCAATATCAATCTAAACTGCACATCCTGTTTTGTTTGTTTGTTTAGATGGAAGGCTGTTGATAACCCTTTTAATTGCTTCGACTATTGGTGCCCTATCCTGGCACTTTACCACAGTTTTTTAGCCTGCCTGTTAAGCTTTAGTTTTTTCCTTCCCTCTTTTTGTGTTTTCAGCATAGTGAGGTCATCTACATAACCCTTTCTTTGAAAAGGTCATGGAATGACAAAATGACAGCATGAAGCTAGGACAGATCCTTAGGACACCATTTCTCTTTAGCTCCAGGTCTACTTTGTTATCCTATCGCTGGTCCTTGTGGCGCCACTCATGACATCTGACATTCACGTCCCCTTCTGCCATCCCCCGGGTCCTCTGTGGTTGCAAATCCAGACCTTTCCATTCTTTGATGTGTGTCTTCCCCTCTCTCTTTGCAGGCTCCTCTTCTTTAAAGGCCATGGACATGCTTTAACATACTTATATAACAACCAAAAAATGGTTTCATCATTTATAGTGATGTTGGTATCCATGTAAAATCTGCATTAAGCGGTAATTGAGAAACCGTATATTTGATAAAAATTGGGCATATTATCATGTGTTTTGGAAACAGTTTCATCCAAAGGAATTCCAAACGAAAGTGATTATCGCGCTGGCAGCGTTGACCCGGAAGTGACGCCCGAGTAACAATGCGATCCGCGTAACGCGTCATGGATCGTCATCGTGGAACGGACGTGCGCGTGGTCCAGTTTTCTTGGATACGTACACAGTTGACTCGCGGTATATGCGTCGTACGTGTTGTAATCCATATGGCAAACTAATTTTTTTGCTTGATTTGGTGCCTTTAAAATTACATAATAATGTGCTGTATTGTCGACGGGTGCACCAGCGGCGACCGTAACGACAGGAAAATCAGAACAGAATCAAGCTTTATTTAAGTTCCCAAAAAGAACCGACAAGGAGAGATTATCTGGAGTGTGCGGTGCGGTTAGCCCCCGTGTGAGCTTTGTTTACAACTTGTTACTCCTGACGTCATTAACGTGGTCAAATCCAACTCCGGCACTTGAACGCGTTCGCTGAAACAGAGAAAGACCTGTTCGTTATGGTTATATTGAGCCTTGAAATTTTACCCCTTTCCCCGTGTTCACGTTTTAAAAATTGTTGCGATATGATCAGGATACTGTGAGGTACAAAATGTAAGAAGTCAGAAATGTCTCTCATCCTTGTCCATACCTTTAAAAACCCGCTCCTTGCCTTGAAGAATGTTTTTGCTAGACCGATTAGCGTGAGATTTTGAACCATACAACTTATCTTTCCGTTTCTCTTTACACGTGGTAAGGAATCTTCCTGGGACTAACAGCGTCCGGCAATATGCTCTAATCTTGACTTTATCGGTATATGACTTTATAGAGATTATGGAAGGTATCTTATCTCTATAGCCAGAATCCGTCTTTCCAGGTCGCTGTTTGAAGTCCACGGCTACAGGCATAGGAAGATGACAGACAGAGTACGCTCCCGCTTTAACTTTGGACTCCAAAGCATATGCCAATTTTTTGCATTGCGACTGCTGCTTGTGCACTCATGGAGAATGACTTCTGTTTTTGGTCCCCATCAGAACCTAATTGCTCCCAAATAAAGTTTGAATACTACCCCCTAGCTAGGCTTATGTCCATTTGCAACTCATTGAGATAATGACCTTAAAATTAAACCGTTTTACCATTTATGTTTTCCTGTTTTGTTACGCTTCAACAGAGACACTGACCATTACAAGAGATAGAGAGAGGAGAATACGTAAATTATGTACAAATAGACTATGTCAATAATTTAGGAAATGTTATTAATTTAGGTAAAACTTTACTTAATTTAGGTACAATTTAGGTACATTTAAATTAGGTAAGAATGTTTACATAATTTTATGGAGTTCACATATAGTTAACCCCAGTGTTAACCACCATTCTGCAGGGGTTTATTTTATGCGGCTACGGAACATCTCTGCTTTTTGTGCTGACAGGCTGTTCTTAAGCAAGAGTTACCTTCCTGAAATGTTAATTAGAAATCAAGTATTGTTATAAAACTAGAGAATATCGTCGTTGAATTTTTTGATACACCTGTGAATAAGTTTTTACCATTAACTTCAAGATAAAAAAATAAACTACAATTCACTTTATGTCCTGGATGGACTGTTAAACCTCCTGGTCCTACATATTTCCTACCTACCCGAACATTCATTGAAAATATTAACCCTAGCGTAGCATTTTCGTTAGAAACGAACAAAGTTTTTTTACCAATTAACACTGACATAAGTACAAAGCATTGCTTGGGTCCCAGAGTGCAAGTATCATTCAAGCACTATTCGCAATGGATTTGAAATGGCTGCTGTTGATCTCCGCTGCTCGTTTTATATTGGAGCTCATGTCACCGTTTTCGTTTTCCCCCCTTTTCGGCACAGTAAATGGGACGCGGTCCATGTCCAAAAGTGAAACCATGAAAAGTTTTACATCAAAGAAGATCTGTGGTTCATGTATCTTCCTTATGGCACTATTTTGAGCACCAACATGCTTGATCGTCATTGCTTTGAGATACAAGATATTGGATGCCCATCCATGAAAGGACATCTGTAGTTCTAGCAAACCGAAGCGCTCGGGGGGGAGTAACTACGATGGAGAAATAACGTCAGTTCAGTTCTACCTTATGTTACCCAATGAAACAGAACCACTCATCCTGGATTGACACTTTTCGTAAGTAACACTCTCAAATGATTAAATCTATATTTAAAGAAGAGATCTATTGTACATAACAATTTGTAAGAACAAATTTAGTTCGTACATTACTATTTTTTATTTTTAATTAGACATTGCGAATTATTAAAATTCAACATTTCTCATATCGTTTTCAAAAGAAAATTCCATTGAAATTGAGCCTGGCAACCATAACGACGATTAATGAGTGTTACTGGTGTGAGCTATGGAATTTATTTTCGCTAAATAATCCACTCTTACCATTCACTGATTTCCGCTGTGGCAGGAGATATAGTCCTCCGGACTCACAGTTCGCCTACAATGGTGAAGAATAGGGCACTAGTTAAGTTTACCCTTCACGCAACATTATTTCACGCTTTATATTTCGTTGTCGTCTATGACCCGGACTATGGTTGCTTCGGACCCAATCTCTTTTACAAACCAGCTTATACTCCGGATCTCATGTCGAATATGAGATGCCAAATACTTTTACTATATTGTTTTCAACTTATTGTTAAATGTTTTAATGTCTGTAAATTTCTTCCCATGACTGAGATCGGTATGGTTCTCATGTTCTTTGTTTTGTGAATAAAGATGACTACACTACAAATGAAGTGTAAGAAAGCATGGACAAAACATTTATAGCCTCTGTTTAAAAGCTAACATGTTTATAGTTATACATGTTTCTTATGTTTAAAAATTGTAACAATGTTTTAGGATTTAACATTATCAAACATTTTTCGTCATACTCTAATTACTTCAGTTACAGTGTATATATAAATAACGTCACAATAATTTTCCTCGTAAGACAGAAGTATGGCCTGGCAAAGATCGTCATGTGATGCAACAAAGTTCGTAACTGAATTTTTGGCGAAATTGAGGTTCTTTATAAAATATGAAAAATCGATCCTTACTTTCAGGTGACATTCTCAATTTATTGCAGAGTTATAAGCTACAAAGGCTTATTTGAGTTGTACGATACAACTTTGGTGTCACTCAATTGAATTTCTGTTGAGTGCACACAAGTCGTAACTGGTAGAATCCACTTTTGTTGCATGACACGGAAATTGGTATGTAGATACGACATTTTATTGCTTGTAAAGGCGACGGTTTTTAAACAAAGGTGTATGGTAAAAAAGTCTCCAACATTTTTGTGAAGAATAGTATTTCATTTGTACCAAATTTAATGCTAATTTATGCAATTTTGCTACAAAAAGCCTAAAACATAATATCAAAAAATGTAGTTACGACGACTTTTTTCCACTCATATATACGCTCTGTACTTATTATTTACATTAGTAAATGAATACGTAATTTAACATATATTTCACGTATAAGGCTCAATTTGCAAATGCAAATGGTGCGCCCCGCAGGCGGAGTGCCATCTCTCTGTCATTGGCGTTGGGCCAGACCCTCCATAATGTTGCTGTGGGGTGTTCGCCACTCCTCCCGACAGCGAGTCGTTTGCATTCCACATCTGCGGTACCCATTTATACTCCGGGTGGAGGAGGCAACGAGGTAAGTGCCTTGCCAGTTGCACCACAACATTGACGACAGCGGGGCTCGACCCACAACCTTATGCTTATGAGCCGATCGCTGGACCACTGCACCACATGTGCCCTCATTATTGCAGAGTTCTTAGGCTAATTAGGCCTAATTAAGTGTAGATACGACCTTTGTTGCAACGACACGGAAATCATGTGTGTAGTTACGCCACTTTGATTAGCTAATTCTTAATAAGTCGACTAAATTGGAAAATAAAATACTTTATGAGATTTTAAAAAAAATACATTTTTTTCGTGTGTAGAATTATTTTCATTTGAAAAGTCACAAAAGAAGAAATGAAGCACAAATGCTTCTCCTGTAAATCATGAAAATGTAGATACGACTTTGTTGCACCTCACATGACGAGTTATTATACGTTCTATTCCATTGTTAGCGGTGGCCGGTGTGAAAGCAGTATAAATCCGCCCGGGAGTCCCAGTTTCGGGCACCATAGAGGATACGGAATAGCGTAAATAGTGTTACGTGAAGAGTCAACTGAATCGATAACCCTATTATTTACCGTTTCGGTGGATTTTGAGTCCTCGACTATAACACTTCTACACCAGTTTTTTGCCATATTTCTAGACAACCCATGCTGCCCCCCTGCATCCCCGTACGACTCCACTGGTTCATTGATGCCAAAAGGTCAGTCTAATTTCGTGACATTTTTAACTAGGTTCAGAGCTCATTATGTATATCTATTACTTCTCGTGTTAGATTACCTATTGTTTGTTTTCAGCGTGCATAATTTTTTCACGAATGCACTGGCTCTGTCAATAATGCACGGGTCATCAGATAATGCACCGTGGGTCACCACAGTCACAACTAATAATTAGCTACTAGAAATACCACGTCAATCATTTGATATCGACTTACTCTCAATATCAAGTAACAATGGCTGCATTGTATATATACCCTCTACGAACTTAGTAATAATAATAAATAATATATGTGGGATTTGTATAGCGCGCCTTACCTTGAAAACACAACCCCAAGGCGCATACAATAATATCTATACCAAATAAAACGGTCAATACTTTAAATCCTTAAAACTACCTGAATTCCATAATATAACACGCGCATAAAAAATTCTACTAAAATGTTTAATGGACTATGATACTATAAGTACATCCAAGTACTTTATACAATAAATAACAAAAACGTGCCCCCGTCATTCACATATAGATTGACATAGTACTCACTCCATAACATAAGCTCCATTTCGTTACATAACGCAAAATACCAGTCCGTGTAATTTACAACAATAATGAAAGATCATAAAAATGAAATGCACCAACTTAAAGATTAAAAAGATATGGTTTTTCATGAGTTTCTTGAAACACTGCACAGATTTGGCACGTCTACGAAATCGGGCAAACTATACTATCTAATGGTGTCATCCTAATCTTAATTATGTGTTGAAAAAAAAAATATTGAATCTCGTTTAAAGTATAATTTAGAATTCACATGCTCAGACCATTCCAAATAATGTGATTTTGTTACTGTTTCGTTTCCTATACGCGTACATCTTAATTAACTAGAAAAGCTTTTTTGTAGCTCTCAAAGGACGATCCGTTTTGACATTAAATATTAATCTTTAAATCTTAAAATTCCTTATGTTATAATTTTGTCATTTAAAAAGCCTTTTCAAGAAAGTTTAGGAGCTGCTATACTCCTTCCACTTTCCTAACCTCGTGTGCAGTGACGTCATCGCGAGATTTGATGGCTGCACGTATCCCGCCACGCGCTGGCTGAAAGTTTTCAACCCTCACACAAGAAAGGCAACACCTTGACGCGTGCGTACAAGCTGCGTCAATGTTATGACATCACTGGCACGGGGGTAGAGAAATGGACTATAGTCATGTTTGCTATATGCCCATGCGAATTAAGTGTACTTCACAGATAACCCAAAATTCAAAAATGAAATCGTTTTCACAATGCAGAAACCAGTCATGTTTTGTACATGCCTGTCTGCGTTCGTGCTTTACATCTAATACGTGGGCATTGGAATTGGTAGAAGAAAATTCATATGCATTTTTTTTTTTTTTTTTTTTTTTAATGTTTTTGTTTTTTCGAAAAAAGGAAGGGCACTTGCGAAAAAGTCTAACTTCTTTGTCCATTTTTCATTTGACCGCGCTTTTCATCACTAATGGGTTTTTTTTTGAAACTGCCACAGGGAGGTGCGAGAAAGATTTATCCCTTCTAAGGCGTCTCAGAGTCTGAATTGTTCCTCGCCCTTCCAGGTATTTTCAAACAAACAATCAACAATGAATTGCGTCAAGGGTCTTTTGGGCACTATTTAGGAGTATAACTTTACTGTTGGGAGTATAGAATTTGTTTTTAATTTATTTTAAAAACTACCGCTACCGCACCCGGAGGAGGGGTTGGGCCCCCCTTTTTCTCTGTCCCTTCTTTCCTTCTTCCTTTCGCTGTAATGATTCTGATAACTATTGTTTTCTCAAAGTAGATGAACGGATAAGACCACGGTCTCGAACCTTCGGCTTCTTCGTGCTGCCTGCACTGACCCATACGGGCGCGTGCGTATTATCCTGTCGAATGCACAAGCTATGGTCCTACCTTATCATAGTAGTTTGTTTTTTTGTAATTAATTGTATACAAAGTGGATATCCTGTTTTTGAAAAATTGAAAAGAGTATCGATCGCCTCAGACGTGGTATTGACGCTGATTGAACGGTACTTTTGCCTGTGGAGTGCGCCCCACTAAGATAAAAATCACGTCTAAACATCTCTGAAATCAGTAATGAAACACTGAATAATATTAACGCTGAAATAATCGATGATCCAACTACTCTTTTTCAGTGTTCATCCCTGCCGGTTTCACTGAATCTTCTAGGCGTCCTCATCTGCGCGCAAAATAATGTGCTAATGAAAATCGAAAGAGGAACTGGTTAAGTTCTAAATCTGTGTTATTTTGTAAAATTAGAATTGATTTCCTAATATGTTTTTCCGACCAGCTTGGCAAAAAATACTACAACTGTAAAAAATGGAATTTTACAGGAACGCTCTAGCACAATTCTGCAAACAAAATACCCGCAAAAGTTTAATTGAATCTAATTTACTTATTATATTTTTTCTCGTGTTACACATCTTTCGTTATTGAAATTGTTTATTTTTTTCGTTTTTTTTAAAATATCATTGAAATTAATTACTCAATAAAATTTATTGTAATCAGGTGCATGAAATTTTTATTGAGTAATTTCAATGAGTAAACCTTTTAAGTTACCATTATTCGTGTCTTTTTTCAAGTGAGATATTGAAAATGTTTTCATTTTTTTCCACATGTACTTTAAAAATCAACACTCTTACTTGCTTATACATGATTATCAAGTTAGTTCAAATAATTAAAAAGAACACAATTATAAGATTGATACCCATTATACACACCATGGTCCCTAATTCCACAAAAGCGTTTGCAGTTCAACGATGATATGTCCGCACCAGGAAGAACTTCAAAATGACAGCAATGCAAAAGTACACTAAAAATTCCTCAGGTAATATTCCAGGAATCTCTCATCCTGAAGATACTGTTTGTCCACAGTTCAAGACCCCATGGTTAAAGGAGAAGTCCCTGGACGACACTAATGTTTCCACAGTATATCAATCCCAGATAATCACCACGATTTCTATCCGATTTCAATCTGTCCACAAATTTGGATTCCTATTTTGATTCCCACCCAGCACTTTTGCTTCAAAGGAGCAGTAGAATAAAGATGGCCCTGCTCACGTGAATTGTAAATATAATTATCTGGCAACCCTATGTACATGTCTGCAATTATTGCAGATCAAAACTAGCTATAACTTCTAGCTACTCTGGCTGCTGGCCAATCTCTGGCAAGTTCTCCTTAAATATATAAACAATATTCATAACTAGGATTTCCTAATACCTAAAATTAGGTATTACGACTTATCATGCATAAACATAAATTAACCTAGCACTGTCAAAATCAGACTTCACATAAATACATCTTTACATTGCATCACTACCAATAATAACTCATGGGGAATCCCTGAATCTGGCAAGTGTGTTGATCTCAATGCATAAACAAGTGACTCAGTTCTAAATTTACATCTGGGGGAATTCCCATTCTAACTCTTGTGCAATCTATCTAGTAAACAACACCTGGGTCTGATCTCAACATAGCACTTGGGAATCATAAGCACTGGGATTTGTTTTATCATAAACAAAGTTACTTTTCCATGAGAATCTTTCTCAAATTAAAATTGATAAAATTCCAAATTAATACTTTAATCCAAAAATGGAGGCTATTATAACACATGGCATTATTCTTAAAGGCACTCTAGTGATTTGCTTAATCAGAAATCGAGAAACAAAAATGATCGAAAATCCGAATTTTGCATGTATGTAAACAGGGGTAGAGATCTAACATAAAAATACGAGTGATAAGACTAAAAACAGCATACTAAGGACAAATCGAGTTTAGTCTTTACTGTCCGCACGGACACTTGCTTACAACACGTAAAAACTGTAGATCACGACTTAAACACTGCTGTTCTTTTCTTTGCTGTTAATTTTCAGTCGGAAACAATTACCTCACCACAATCTACGCTACCTTGCCAAAGAAATATAGAAGAAAATAGAAGTATATACATTACAGTTATTATTGCCGCATTAATGACAAAAAAAAATCATAAAAAACGAAATGACGACAACAAGTGGTTGTTGAACTTATAAAATAAAAAAAAAAGTGAAATTAAATACAAACTAGTGCTTGTATGTGTCCTGTTATGGCTGTAAAACTTACGTTGTTATAACTTGAATTATTAACTAGCTGATGGGGGGTCCGGTTTAATTAAAGCAAAACACACATTTTTGAAGAGCGCCCCAATTTTCAAAATTTGATATTTTGCATGTATGATGTAATTGTTCTAGGAAACACACTGCGAACGAGAATGCTCCAATGCGTGATTTATCATAAAATAAGCGTGTTGTAATTACAATTGGGAATTTGATCCCGATTGATACTTAGCGGAGAGCTGGAAATGCTAGGTTTATATAATGACCTCTAACTGACTTGCCTGAACCAAGAACCACAACTAATGGATGAGCGTAGACACGTACATGACGCATTTCCCGGCTATTCATATAAGGCCATTTCAGCAGCGTGAATTATTATCGGAGATTCCGATATTAAGTATTCTAATTACAAAATTCCAAATCCAGAATTTTTGCGACACATAGACATTTCGAGCTTAATCATTCACAGGTATAGTTACTAGACAGGTACATGCACACCGTGTAAAAATCTCAATTTTTTTGCAAAAATTGGCGGGGGGGGTGCTCTTCAAAAAATGTTGCTATTATGCTTTTAAAAATAATTAAACTTCAACATCAAAATAGTTACAAGCAACATAGTTAAAAATGATGACTTGTTATATTTTTGGCACAATTTAACGTACGGTAACTTAACACATGTATTGTTTGTATGTTAACATTTCGAAAATGATATAAGATATTTGTGACAATTTTAAGCCTTATTATTAAAATATTTGAGTCTAAAAAATCATGAATGTATTTACGACTCATCGTTAAGTCACAATTTCGCATTTTTGTGTAGCTTAATAGATCTTCAAACCGGAAACCACATTCGTTCCTGATGCCTTCTTCCCGCAAGTAATTAGATGCTCATGAAATTGTATCATAAAAAAAGTATACAGTTCAAAAAAAGATAAGTCCCCCCGGAACAAATGTGCATTTTTCTAGACAAGTTGGCTCCTTAAACCGTTACAAAAATGTGAAAATGTACACGGACATTTTACAAATTTAATGGGCAAAAAGTTTAACACCGTTGACCTTCTCTGAAACGACTTCCTTTATTAAATTGATGACAAATAAAAAAATGGCCCTTTCTTTTGCATAGGGCTTTAATGTCGAGGGAAATTAGTTTTAAAGATTTTTTTTAAGATTCTTTTTTCCCTATACTGAACATCCAGTCCCATTAATTTGTACCAATGGATAGCTTATTAGGTTTCTTCTTTCCATTGGTATCAATTTAAGTAACAACATTTTCCTTTAATGACGTCACTATGACGTCATAAGTGAGGGAAAGTATAAAAACAATACTGGATATAGGGTGAAAAAATTGATATTTCGCAATATTTCCGGATCCAAAAAGTAGCACTAAACTCTCTGAGTATAACATTAGTCATATCCCATCAAAGAGGAGGAAAACGTGTGGAAATCAGATATTCCAAAATTTGTGAAAAAAGCCATTTTCCTTTATTCTACAATGTGTAATATGAAATGACAGTGTGATGACATGTGACTTATAAAGCTCAGTATGACGTAATTCTAGCATGTTGGTACTCGTTTGGTAACCAATGGAAAAAAGATGACCATAGCTATAGATGTCTTTAGTAACGAAATTCAAGGTTACTGTGGTATTCCGGTGTTGTACTAAGCTTGGTACTTCCCCGTCCGGGATTTTCTCGACTGTTAAACTTATGCTAGAAATTGCATTTTTATTCGTCATAATTTAATAAAGAACGTCATTTCAAGAGAAGATTAACATTGTGTATTTTTTTTGCACAAAGGGGTATAAAATTGCGTGACCTTTCAACATTTTTGTACCAGGTTAAGGAGACTAACTTTTCAGAAAAGTGAAAAAAATAAAAAAAGTGGGGGGGGGGCTATTATTTTGAATGTTATAGAGCTATTTTTATCATTACAAAATAAAAGAACCTTTAAATTTTATTCTAAAAACAAACAAACCAAACAAATAAACTCAACCGGACGCGATTTGAAATTGACAAACGAAGGCTTAGACATCGAGGCATCTTACAATATACGTCTAGTAAAGAACACAGCGAATACATATTTTGTGAACCTTTTACCACTCTAAATCTTGTAGTCCACTCAATCTATGAAACAATACAGGCACACTGGACAAAATGGCTACAGAAGGTTTCTTGCTGTAACTAGCCGTAAAAGATCTCCCACACAACATATCAAAAAAGTAGAAAAAAGGGAAGCCTGGCAAGACATGCTAATTTGCAGTTATCTTACGTGAACGTATACGCCCATATTTCGACAAAAGGTATATAGCTCATAAATGAATGTGTAGGCAGATTTTCAATTTTTCGTAGTATTTGAAATGTTTGCATTACTATGGCCCTGCAAGGTGTGTAGCACTTGCATTTGGATATATTAAAAGTGAAAAGAGATGGTCATATTCAAGATGGCCGCAATTTTCCGTTAAAATTAATTTTGCATTCTAGAGGATTTCAGACTGCAAAACGGGATGGGGAGGTCTGTATTTAGCAAAGTATTATAGAGAGTATTTATCCAAAACACACTGGGTTAAATATTGTGCCGGGGGGCACTCCCGATGCGAAGTGATGGGTAGATATGGTGGCCGCTGGCCAGGTGAAAACTAGGGGTCCTCCGGGACCTTTCAGATTTCAAAATGTACCCAAAAATACGGGGTCTTTCGGTACACAGCTGAATGAAAATGGAGTCACCCAGTATGAAACTTTAAGAAGGGGGCCATGATTGTTAAAACCTGAAGTTAAACTATTTATAGGAAGTGCCTCTTTTCCAGAGTCAAAATGCCAGAATCATAAAATTGCTGTCATGACATTATAAAATTGTTAACAAGTGCACAAGCTGCGGAAAATTTTGGCCCGGGGGTGTTCAAATTCTTTTTAACCAACGGATAATTTTTACAAGCTTTGATAAAAGTGGAGATAGCAGGAGAGAAGAAAATGGGTGTCTTTGAGTTGTGAATATTTTAAAAGGGGTCATGGTCATTTGGTAATAGCCTGGGTAAAAGGTAGGGCCAACAGCATAAAAAGGCAGTCAAGCAATTCCTGACGTCACCAAAGTCAGCATCTCATCACCGACCTTGACTCCGGAGCTCAACAGGGGATGCTGATTGTGTTGCAACAGATCTCTTACAAAGCATCATTTAGAATGCTGCAGATAAAAGTCAGCCTACATCTAAAATGCCAAGAACGGAAGGACTACATGACCATCAATGAGGAAGAGGAATCAAACATATCTGCACACAACGGATACCCAACTCAAAAAAGTTAGACTCAAGTACCGGGTCTTATGTGGGACAGCAAAAGAAAGACTCAGAGTTGAAAGGGCTGTGCCCTGTTCGCGAATAGCATCTCCCCTACTCCAAGATTTTACCGGAAGTGGTCAATAGTTTGGTCTTTGAAGAAAGCTACTATTTTTCTCATTTACCCTTACCTGAGAAATCTTAGGGCTAAAGGATATTTTGGCGGGGGGCGGAAGTTTATGCGCAAAAATGTAACCCATTTATGGTCGACCTATTAATTTTACACATATAGGGCTAAAAAATCATGTTTTAGCTCTCACATGAAAACGGGTTGAAATCATCGCAAAACTCTACAGATGGGGTTTAGGATGAAGACCATTCTATCAAGAGAAAACTTTATTCCTACTTAAATCGGGTCGTCCCCTTTTAATAGATTGTTTCATACTAAAATAGAGGCAAAAATGGAACATAGGTTTATTAATGCAAAATCCATTTTTTAGAGAGCGAACGTTGAGTTTTGGAAAATCGAAAAAACCAGTTTGTTCTCAGGGGGGTTTGTTTGATCATGGAGTTGTCATAACACTCATGGTTTACCTCGGCATTTAATTTTGTTGGCATGTCTCCAGGTCCCCCATTTGGTTCTATGATTCGGGTTGGCTTTCTATACGCGTCCTTTTTGGTGTATGGGACATAGTAGGCTTTTCACGGTTCGTGTACATCAGCCAATAAACGTTTTCTCAGCTTGATGTTGTTGTACTTCTGTTATCGCGCTGTTGGCATTACATGTTTTGATACCAACCGAGTAGGACTGTGTTCAAAAACTAATGTTAGTTTAGGCGTCTTTGTTATCAAGTAACTATTTTAGCACGCGTTACCTTTGAGATTAACCACGTTCGCTTCTCAGGGTACTGCTAATGGATAATGTGGTCGTTGATTACGTTAACTTTCGTACACGTTTGAGATGGAAGTTATGCAGAACATGGAGCGAAGGGAGTTTTTTGATATTGATAGGTATTCAGACTAGTTTGGCCTATAACCGATTTTCTATTCATGTTTTTTCTCGGAAGATGTTGGATGGACCACAGGATGAAAGATTACCATGTATTAAGTTTTGTGGCAGCTTGCTGTTTGGTGATTTCGTTTTTGAATTGGTTTGTTCTAGTATTTTTTATTCGCCGGCCAGAATTGCTAAAATAAAAACAAATGGCACTAGTGTGTCTGGTGTATTGCGTATTGGGTTACCGTGGTCAGGCGTTTCGTCACACGCTTCGGGTTAATCCCCGTTCCAGAATTGGTTTTAGAATTGCTGACGAAGAATAGAGTGAAGTCAAATGTTTCTCTCGTGCATGCGTTGTTAATTTTAGTCCTGTGAAAGATTATGTATGTATATGTCGGCGATTCTAGAGTGGTGTGAAGCCGTATTGGGTTAAAATGAAAATGTTGTTCTGGCGTGTACACCAGCATGTGTATGTTTTAAGAGAAAAGTTGTGTGTTTTCTCCAAAAATTTCGTTCATCGTTGTTGATACGCGGTTACGTTAATGAGGTGAGTGTGGATGTGGTGAAGTTTGACACTCGATTCCAGTTGTGGTGTGGTAGCGTAGGGTGCAATAACGGATTTTGTTCGTTGAAGGGGCTTCTGCTTGAGTGTGTCAATTTTTGGTCAGTGTTATGTAATGCTTTTATTTTGTAATGCTCTATCTGTGTTTTATTGGCAGTGTGGTGCACATGTACGTAAGTGGGGGTGTTACTTGACTCATAGAGTTCTAAGTTTTAATGCAGATTGCCGTAGGTCATAATCCACGTTTGGTGGTGTGATGGGTTTATCCGTGGTGAACTGTGCTTTTATTAGGCTAGATCTTCAATTATAAAAAGAAGAGGGAAAAAAGAGCAAAGGGGACCGGTCAGAAAAGGAACGTCGAGGGGTGGGAAGAGGAGAAAAGGGCAGAAGGGGCGGGGGGAGGAGAGGAGAAGGTGAGCCAAGACGTAAGGGAATGAAGAAAAAAGGGAAGAAGGGAGGGAGGAGGGGTAGACATCAGCAAAACATAAGATGGATGATAAAGCGATGAGACACGAGAAGATGGAGAGGCCGAGAAAAACAAAACAACAGGGGCGGGGAGGAAAGAAGAGGATGGGAGAGGGGACAGGACGCACAAAGGTGGGATAAAAGGGGAAGGAAGGAAGGGGGACGACAGAATTTAGGGAAGCAAAGGGGTGAGGGGTAAATTGGTGAAGTGAAGGTTCGATGTGAGTGGTTTTCTTTATCGTATATCTTGGGGTTAGTGTGTGTTCTAATGAATGATGTATAATTGAAATCTGTGTGATAATCCATGTTAATGAGTGTAAGTTTTTCCATATCATGGTCAGGGGCGGATCAAGGACATTTCTCAAAGAGGGCGCCCTCAATTCTCAGGGCTCGCTGCGCTCGCCGTTTGTTCCGCTGGGTGCCCACAAAGCTACCTCTTCACGGCGCCCGACGGCCTTGTACCATCATTCTTAGAAATCGCAAGGCGCCCTGTGCTGTTAAAAAGTCATTTTTATATATCTACCGTGCGCTCGCGCTCAATGCGGCACCCGGCGCCCCTGTGGCTCTGCAAAAAATAGACGGGGCGCGCGCCGGGGGCTCCCCCCGAAATCTCCCCTGATGGTGTATGATGCGTGTCTGCCGTAGATACCTTTTTGTCTGTTCTTGAAGTGCCATCATCAGTTAATTTAGTAGTGTTGTTCCGTCCTGTTAGTTGCGTTTTAGGCTGAGTTGTTGGGTGCGTTTTGCCGTGTGAATGTGGGTAGTTTGGGTTTAAATTTATGTTGGTTGGGTGCTCGTCAGTGTTAGGTATATGTGCAGGGTTATAAAGACTTGAACGTTTTGTCATTATTACTACCGTATCTTATATTACGTTATGTGCATAAGTGGGAGCCTACCTGTTCTTTTTGTTAGGCTGGGATGTTCAAGGGAGGTCGATGGTGTTTGTGGTAGATCTAGTTTGTCCATGTGTTCGGTGTACCGTTTTTTTGCAGTAGTGTTTTGTGTTGCAAGTATTGGTTTTTTGTGTGATTCATCGTCAGGAACGTATGGCCAAAAAAAGATGAAAGTTACGTGTGCCATGTGCCCGTCAGATCCAAGTGTTTATGTTATGTATGTTGCAGAGTTTAACAGGTTTGCAAAATCTTTTTTAATTAGTCTAAATCTCTGTAAGTGCTGCACGTTGTTTTCTATAGGGTAATTCTATGTTATTTTTATCTGCGGTGGTGGTTGTGGAAGAACTGAGTATTATTCGGGGCTGTATAAAAATATTCGTGTTTATTCATTTCCCATAAAAAGTATTTCGCGTTTTATGGCTATCTGTAAGCTCAGTAACTAGGAAAGTACAAGTATAGTCGGGTTGGAAGCATAAGTCTGTGATATGTCTTTCTCTTCCATCTCGCTCTCTTCTCTATCTTTCTCTTTACACGTTATTAATATTTCAATTAGTATGTTTATGGTAGCTAGGGAAGTAACAGTCAGGTTGGAGGCATAAGTGCGTGTTATCTTCTTTTTTCCTCTCCATCTTTTCTTGTTACGCTATTTTTTTTCCTCATAGTTATGAAATCTATTGTCGTTTTTAGGGAATCTGTTTCGCTGTTTCGTTGCTCTCGTTTTCTATGTTTTTATTCCTTTCTAGAAGCCGTTTGAAAACCAACTGAATCACTCGTGGTGGGAGCTTGCTTTGCTGGCCACCAGGTCACGTTCTATTAAAGATGGGGCCTATCTATTATATCACTGAGCGAAGTCAGGAGAAGCCTACATCCCGGGCATTAGTACCAATGTTCGGGTTATGCTCATCGAAGGCAGCTATGGTCTAAACCTGAAGTCACGTATGTAATGTATCCATGCGAAAGGCGAACCAGTCGTTTGTGGATATACATCAATGCAGATGGTTGATGGGAATGCTTATAACTTTTAGTGGAATTGCAATTAAGCTACCAGTATCTTACTCCGGGCGCTTTGTTAACTTGACTTCAAGTTAACAACGCTCTGTGTAGTCCCTTCGAGAATGTTGCAATGCCTTCAAATTCGCTATGGATTTTAAGTTAGGCTTGTACGTTAAGCCAGATTCGCCTTTCTAAGTTCGCCAGTTTTTTATTAGACAGTCAACGGTGTCGCGGTCGTGATGCTTCGTAAAGTGGCCTTGCGTTTTTCTGCTGTCAGTTGCAATTCCTTATTATTTAACCTTACGTATCTAAGACTTTGGTTCATCTTCATGTAAGACGGCCAGGATTTAGCCTATCACGAAATCTTCTATAAAATGATCAAAGTATAACAGTATTGTACATCTTACTATTCGCAAAGAGTCTACCTTAATCTAACTCAGGAATATCTTAACACCCACTTTCACCAATCCTTTCGAGAATAAACCTACATGTATCATGCCTTTATGAAATTGGGTCAAATTAGCCCGGCAAAGTGAAGTTCGTGTCGTGACCAAGGTAACACCAAGACTTTCGATGATAAACCTACATGTAGCATGCCTTTATGAATTGTTTTTAAATTAAGACAGCAAAGTGAAGTTTGTGCCGTGACCAAGGCCACATCAAGACGTTCGCAGATAAACCTACATGATCATGCCGTTATGAATTGTTTTCACATAGCCCGCAAAGTGATGTTTCGTGCCGTGACCAAGGTCCCTCAAAGATTTTCGAAGATAAACCGACATGTATTATGCCTTTAATTAATGGTTTCAAATAGCCCAAGCAAAATGAGGTCGTGCCGTGATCGGTGCGCAGCTTATTTCCATTCATATGTTGAAGTGTGTTGAAATTAATAACGTTGATCTGCTTTGTTTAAGGGATGCGTGTGGGCTACATGTAATCAGAACTTATTTCAGTGTGAACACTATTACCACATAGTTTGTGCTTGTGCTTGGAATATTTACCTATTGTTGATTGGATGAAGTGTAACTTTTTAAAGCTATATTGCTTGTCAGCCTACTTTTTGATCGTTGCATATGAGAACCTCATATAATAAGTACTTATATGTGCTAATTTTTTGAATCATACCTTGCTGTTTTTTGTTTTCTGTTTCGGCTAATATCTCGAATGTTTATATTATGTGATGGTTTCGGGCGTTATACTCTGTCCATTTTGAAGTATTGAGTGAGTTTTTTTCTCTCCTTTTGTGATTGCGCGGCTCTAGCTAGCAAGTTTGGGCTGCATCATCATCGTTTGGCGGTCAGTAGCATCAAGCGCGCTGTGTTCTGCGTACCTTACTTCGCGGTTTACTAATACTTCGGTGGAGACAGAGTGTAACCTAGTAAGTTCGTTTTTATTAATTCAAATATCATGTGTGGCGTGCAGATGGCATATGTGGTGATAAGTCAAGTGATCGTAAATTTTTAGCACCAACCATCCTGCATCTCTTTTTCATGCTGTGTGTTTCACAGGGTGGTGTGTGATTCTTCATGTTTTTTCCCTGTTTTTTTTTTTTTTTGGGGGGAGGGGGGAATCCGCCTCCTTTTGTTTTCTGCTCGTGCTTATTGCATTTGGGCCATTTTCGCTTTTCAGCTTTTTTTATAAAATTCAGGAATTTTTTTCGCAACACTCAATTAGACCCCTGGATTCACGAGACCCTGGAGTGTGCTCAATTGGTTGGGGCAGCTGGATCGCCTTTGGGGTCAGATAGTAATTTTTTTCCCATAAGGCTTTTTTTCCTTGCAAGTGGCACATTTCAAGTTTTCATCCCTTGGGTTTTTCGCCTATCTCTGGGTCATGCATGTCTTTGGTGCTAAACTTTGTTCCGATGTTTACGTTAACTTCATCTATAAAAATATGCCAGTTATCTTTCTTCATTGCGTAAGCAGTGCATACTTTGTAATGTATGTTTGAATACGTTTAAGTGTTTTTATCAATATAAAGCTATTCACATCACCTAATTAATCGTTTTTGTGGAAATTATAAGGCTCGAACATGTAAGAGCTATGCTGTACAGATCATGCCATTTACAATATTACACTAGTCACACAATTCAAGTGTCGCCTTAGCAGTAGTTGGTTTCTTTTTCATTTGGGTTTTTTTCGCCAGGTTTGATTTGTTGTTTTTCGGCAGTTATCGCGTCCGTTTTATTGTGGTTTTTTCATTCGGGTTTGGCCGCCATGTTTAGCTGTCTTTTTCGTGGCAGTTTGCTGCGTTTTTTCACAGATCCTGCTTAACTATTCATAAGAGGTTCACGCGTTTCATTTTATTTGGTTTCCGCAGTTCCATTGTGCTGGCAGGTTTAATTTTTTTCTTAAAATTCCCTCCAAATTCGTTTCCCACCATTTTTTTCGTTTTATATACATGTTAATCTCTCCGCATCCCGTTTTTCAACTTCGTCTCTGAAAAAATTTTCAAGGGGGGGGGGGGGGTTTGGCAGGGGGGTGTAAGTTGGAGTCCCCTTTTGCAGGCCCTTGTTTGGCGGTTTCCTTTTTACTTTTGTTCGTTTCCTTAAATTTTAAGGGCCAGTCCTAGTAGTAATCTATTAAAGCTAAGGCATGCTTTCAACAAATACTGCATGGGTTAAGAATCTTGGATCAGGTTTAAGGATAAGTTATGCTCTCAACAATTGTGGAATTGGCAGAAAATATTTGGATCTAAACTGAAATAAAATGCGTTGATGAAGGTACTGTCTAGCGTAATCTGTGGGTTCTCCCTCAGTTTCGCATGCATTCGTATTTTTAGAATTCGCCTTTGCACTGTCTAGCAGAATGCCAGGGTGTATCCCTGCGTAAATTGATTATATGTGCGTTTTTTCTGCCGAATATTAATAATAAATATCCGCATTTCTATTCCTTGTGATTTTCCTATGTAAAATGCAAATTACTAGATATGGTCTGTCTAGCCTTGTTTCATGGGCATCTCCCTAAGTGTACTTTTCGGACAAACTTACTTTTATTCACTGCTTTAACGAACTAGATCACCCGTCTAGCGTATAGAGGGCGTTTTCCCTTCTAAATGTTTAATGTAAGATTAAGATAGCAATCAAATCTATTCAGCTCGTTCCGTGCACGTTTGCTACATTAGTATCTTCTGCCATATGAAATATTTGCTGCATCAATGAAGCGCATCAGATTGTACCCTGTCTAATGCATGGAAGGGCACCTCCCTCTGAATATGACTGTATATTAATAGCAACGTGCAAATAAGTTTAATGTTCTCATGATCAATAAAAGGTCTTTGTAATCGGTTGGTACAAAACATTGACCACCAACAGTTCTTGCGTCTTGTCCCATATTTTTTCTACCGGTCATGAAGACAATAGCATTTTTTTTGCCATGCTTCCTTTTTTCTACTTTTTGATATGTTGTTCGGAGGGTTTGTACAACAAGTTACAGCAAAAAAACCTTCTGTAGCATTTTGTCCGGCATACCCGTATATTGAGTGGACTATTGATTGTGAAGTTAATGACATGCACTGTAAAAAATTCATTGCACTTTAACTAACTAAAAAGGATCAGAAAATAACAGGATTTGGCTGAAATTGGAAAACAAAAAGACTTTAATTTGTGTGTCCATTCTTCCAGGCCTGATTACGACTAAATTTAAAAGAGGGGCGCCTATTTGAATTTGAATAATTTTTATATTACTCGGGGATCCATCAGCCTAAAAGGCTAAATAGGTTGAACCCTACTCAAGAGACACGAAAAGATCTGACAGTGTGTTTAGGTCAATTCGGGGGGGCTAAGTTCAAATCTGCTGCATGCAACTGATAAGTTGTGAAGTGGTGAATTTCTTGTTTACAGGGACCTACCCGATTTTGTGATAAACATATTTTTTAATACGATACAAGGATGCACATCTTCAAGAAATTTCAATGTCACATTAAAGTCAGGATATTAAATTTGTTTGATTTTTTTTATTTTTTCAAAAAACCCCCCGTATGACAACCTTTACCGCTAAATATAAAGGGGTACTACCTGAGTTAAGAGCTAGTTAAGTAAAGCAACCAACGTGGGGGATATTATTTTGCACCTTAAACCTTACCCATGGATTGTGACAACTTTGTAACAATGACAGCATCAAGTACGAGAATCGTATCACTAATAATTCTTTTTCAGATTCTATAAGGTGTAACTTAGGACAAGTCAATTAAGTACTTGACTCCAGTCCGTCTTTCAAGTGAGGGCAGCATTTTAGTTACACGCGCTTTTTTCCGTGATAACAAACGAGTATTGATTTGCTATTGAAAAATTTCAAGGTCAGATATCAGATTCTTAAAAAGGTCCGGGGGGCACAGCCACTGCCTCATCTGAGTGACGGTTGTGTGTCTCGGCCATCGGGTGAAAAGTAGGGCCGGCGTTCAGGGTGAAAAAATGTTGTAACAAAAAATAAGGGGTCATCAGTACACAGCCCATGAATAAGAATGAGTGTCATTCAGTATGTAACTTTACGAAGGGGGCCATTGATTGGGTAACAACCTGAAGTTCAATTAGGAAGTGCGTCTCTTCCAGAGTTAAATTGCTATGAAATTATATAATTGTTCAAATGGTGCGCGAAGCGTGTGCAAATTTTGAAGTTGGATGTTGAAATTGTTTAAAGTGGATATTTTATGGAAAACTTGTGAAAAAGGTGGAGATAGGTGGAGGAAAGAAGAAAATGGGGGTTATGAGTATCTAAGATTTTAAAAAGGGGGTTGTTGGGTAGGTTTAAAAGGTAAGACAGCAGCCCAAAAGAGAGAGGTCATTGTGTACAAAAAAAGTAGAAAGAAAAAGAGAGGGTCTATCTTGAGTTCCCCCCACACCACCACCACCGGGAAAAGGTGGATGTTGGATGGGATGTGTAAACTGTAAAAAGTCTTTAATGTTATTTTGTGGGGGGGGGGGGGGGCCTTCATTTTACCAGTGCCTTTGACTCTGGCACAAGACAGAAAACTGTTTTTTAGCGCAACTGCAGGCGTGTCCGTGGGTATTTATGATAGAATAGACTGATACGTACACATAAATGTTTTGGAAACCGGGCTTTTCAAATCTGAAATCAATAGCTCTTTTCCAGTTGTGCTAAAATACCAGTTTTTCGTATTGTGTCAGGGAGGGGGGAGGACACGATCTGCTCGTTTGGGGCATTGTGGAGTTTCCATGCCTAAAGGTACGTTCACACAGAAGACAGGCTCCCGCACAAACAACTTCCGACTACACAAGACCGCATTTTTCAAAATCGACTCAGTCTTGTTCAAACTTGCAAAATTTACAATTTGTATCCAGACCCATGGATGATTAGTATGCGTCGTCAAGAGACAAGGGTGCTGAAACGCTTAGCAGTAGGCAGCACCCAAAGCTATCATGAAATCATCAAGATCATAATGGGTAATTGTATGGCACGCCAACGCACGACAAATTCCCAGCGAATAACACCGCACAACGCCGAGTTACCGCGCTATTTACCCAGTTTGCCTCGCTAACCACATCCAGTCTCTACTCGGTAGTTACATCGCCGCCACAAACCCGAGTTTCCTCGTCCACTACACCTCGAAGTTCTCCCAGCGTACGCCTCGGTTTCCGTCGCTGCACATCGAGTTTCCATCGCTACACCACGAGTTTCCAGCGCTACAGTTCGAGTTTACAGCGCTATACCCCGAGTTGCTGTCGCTATACCTCCAGTTTCGTCGCTATATCTCGAGTTTCCGCCGCTTTGCCTCGCGTTTGCAACGCTACACCTCGAGTTCCCTTCGCTGCACCTCGAGTTTGCAGCGCTACACTGCGAGCTTGAATAAACGTCGAGTATATGATCGTCCACGACTCGAGTTTGAATTACGTGCTTCTACTCGAGTTTACATCGCCGCAACTCGAGTTTAAATGAAAATTTTCATCAAGGAAGGAAAGGGGAAAGAGGGGGAGGGAATATGAACTTTAAAATGGGAAGAAAAAAACAAGGGGGGATCCGAGTTTTTAAACAGAAGCGAGGGGGGAATGCGAAATGTTTGCACCACAAAATGTGAAATCTCCATCTCGGGTGAATCCAGCCAGCACAGTTTTAGAAATTGAACGATAAGGCCCGCGTAATGCTCGCTTTCTTAAAACTCATTTTCCTATGCAACATTTAGTAGACCCAAGAAAATTTTTAAATGTAAAGTGGTATTTACTTTTTATGCTTGGTATAATCAACCGCCCCCTGGCAATGTGAGCTTTCCAAAAACATTTTCCCATGCCAATTAGAAACAATATTGCAATGGGTCAGTTTTCAATTTTAATGGTTATAGGTATAATAACCGTTTAAAAAGTAAATTATTGATGGTTTAGGTTTTGCTTGAATGAATCATCAAATCGGCAGGGGTGGGTGCGGGAGGGGACCCTTGCAAGGTTCGTTTCCAAAAGACATTTGCATGACTGGATGGAAAACAAAATGTGTTAATTTGTAAGTGGTTCTAGGTATAATAAGTGGTATCAGGTATGATCCAAAATAACAGGAGAGCAAAAAATGACACAGAGATAGAAATATTATGAAACTGTGATAGTTGCTGACTACCAACTCAAATTGAGATTGATGTGAGGTTTTTAAAAACGCGCCCATTATGTTCGTTAATGCCGTGTTCCAGAACTAAGACCCCTGATGGGCGCGATTCTGGGGTAGGCTGCTCTTTAAATTGAATTCTCGGGCGAATTTAAAAATCTCAAGCATGCTGTAAACTCGTCGAGTTGCGGCGCTGTAAAACCTTGGAGTCGGCGCTGTAAACTCGGAGTCGGGTATCGCTGTCACTCGAGGCGTAGCTCTTGTCAAATCGAGGTGTGCGTGCCAACTCGCAATTTGGTAGCGTATAAAAACTCGAGGTGTAGCGCTGCAAACTCGTAATGTTGTGCGATTATATAAACTCGAGGTGTAGCGCTGCAAACTCGCAGTATAGCGCTGCAAAACTCGCGTATAGCGCTGCAAACTCGCAGGTAGCGCTGCAAACTCGAGGTGTAGCGATCCAGTAGCGATGCTGTTGCAAACTCGGGTTTGCTGTGATGTAAACTCGATGTGTAGGTAGTGAAGGAACTCGGGTTGCGCGGATGTAAACGCGATGAGTAGGGTGTAACGGTGGGTGTAGCGAGGCAAATGGGTAGATAGGCGCGGTTGGTAACTCGGCGTGGCGCGGTGTTACTCGCTGAGGGGATTTGTCGTGCGTGGCGTGCCATAGTAATTGGCGACGCGACGCCACTTGTTCAGTCCCCGATTCGTCAACTACTTGAAAACGACGGCACATGTTGTGACATGTCGCTGTCACGACTGGTCGCCGAGTTGTTTGACGCCCAAGAAAGGTACAGTCACATAAAAGACAACCGCGACGAGACCCGACGATACCCAACTACAACAAGGACACATTTTTTTTCAAAAGGGCTGCAGTCTTTTTCAAACTTACAAAATTTAAAAGACAAGAGATGCTCAATCGACGAGCCGGGGCGACATCAGAAAATCAACAAGATCAAAGCAAGACCTCTCGTTCAGTTCCAATTCAGCGCAAAACGTTAACTGACAGCACAAGTTGTGCATGTTGGTGTCACGACCTTCCCGATTCCAAACCCGCCACGATTTTTTTTAAGGGCAAGAAAAAAAAATAGTGGCCCGTTTTTTTACAAATTTGCCACGTGCTTCGGACCACCACAAGACGCAGAAGACTGTACAGGACACTCCCAGACTTGCCCAAAAATACAACTGAAAACGGAAATACTCCCGAGTTTTCGAAATGGCCATCGGCCCCAGTCTTGAGCAGTCTGGAAGTGGTTTTCTAGCAAAAAATCGGCTGTGTGGACTGCGCCTGTTTTGTAGGTTGGTACTGTTGTGACCCCCACTTGCCTGACACGACTGAGAATTCAGCAGCCGACAGAATAACAGTGAATGTGATTACTGTCTTTATCTTCAAGGTTGCTGAGTGAGTCGGATCGGGGGAAAGTGGGGGTAACAAAAGGTACCAAAAACCCATGTTTGCTGGGACTATGTTCAGTGGACCATATCTTGAGGCCCACTCAACCAAAAATGAACATTTTTTTAGGATGGAAAACCTTTGATCCATTTTTTTTATTCCAAGTGGTGTAACCGGATATTTTCATTTGGGGCGGGGAGCAGGCAGGCAGGGCAAGAGCATTGGGGGAGGGGGAAAAACACCATACCAAGGGAAAAAATTCTAACTGGGTTTGGTTGCACCTTCCCCGCTGGTTACGGCACTGTTTGGATATATATATGGTATACCCTTGTCTTCGAAATGAGGAAATTACTCTAAATGCAGTTATAATAGTTCTTAAACAGATAATTATTATCTTGTAGGTGAATGTTTCTCTAAAACGGCGGGAAAGAATAAGTTCGTTGAAATAAAGTAACACCTCATTCCATGTAGTAAATAATCTATGGGTTTAAAATTTAAGTAACGTAAACAGATTAAGGAGCTGCTGGTGAAATGAGTGTAGTTTTGTCCGTGGGTTGGGGATCCGTTTTCTTCAGAACTCGAAAGGGGTGCATGAAAAAAGCTGGGATGCGTTCCCTTTTTTAATAGGGATCACAACAAAAAATTTGAATATTTTTGTAACAAGCCTGCCATTTTGAGGGTCTAAAAAGAAATTGTTTTTGATTGCTTTTTATACCCAACCCACTTTAAAAAAGCACTTAAATACATAATCTAGACACTAAAACAAGTTTAACTGACAGTTTTCTTACAATTACTCATACCTTTGGTAAACAAATAATGATAATTCCCGATCATGAGAAAATACACATTACCTTTTTCCGTCTGGAAAATGGTGAAAACATACGATCCTTTCTTTGAAACTCCCCCTCCCAAAAACAAAAAAACCAAATAAAAGGGAAAGAAAAATCCCCCAAAAAAAAATATTTGGAGAAAGTAAAGAAATTCCTTATGCTATAACAAGTCTAAACTTAGTTAATATTTGATTGTTCAATCTACTTTGTCCAATTAGAAGATGGCCCTTTAATTCTAATGACCCAGTTTTGACAACTTACATGAAACATTGTATAAGGCAGCCCTCCTCCAGAGGGCCTCTATGTGCTACTCAATTATTTATTTCTCTTGATAATATCTTTTTTTTTTTTTTTTTTTAAAAATATTTTTTGATATTTTGCTGATTTATACCTTTAAAATAAACGTTTTCCAAGCAATGTAGGTGTTTTGTATGTTGTATTCATTCAAAAGTAGGCAGCCTCCAATTCACCTAAACACTTCCTAAACCATTTAGTCATATTAGTGGATCTGGGCATTGTTTGATATTCTATTTAAAAATAAATAAGGCAATCGGGTAATTCCCCTTTAAAAAATACATCTTTCCACCATGTGGTGATTTTGTATGTGTCTATTTGAAATCAACACCCTCAAATTGACATAAAACCCTTATTAAACCCTTTGGTCAAATTAGGGATCTTGCACATGTTTTCATAAAACTATATTTAAAAAGAAATAAGGAAAATCGGCTAAATGCCCCTTTAAAACTCCACTTTCTCCACTAGTCCGCACCAACTTGACAATTTCGCATGGTGCATATTCGGAATCAGCAACCCTCGAATTGTCGCAAAAAAACGCCTTCTAAAAAAACCTTTCAGTCGAATGAGTTGATAGTGGCGCATGGTTTGATAACTCTATATTTAAAAAAATCACACGATAAATTCCCCTTTAAAAGCTGTGTTTCCATTCCATAATGGGTGATTTTGTAAGGTGTCTGTTTGAATCAGCACCGCTCAAATTGACTTAAAACACTTCTTATATACCCTTTAGAGAGAGTCAATTAGTGGATCTGCACGTGGTTTTAATTGCTCTATTTAAAAAAAATAAGGAAATCGGGTAATGCCCCTTTAAAATATCACTTTCCACCCAACTTGACAATTTTGCATGGTTCATATTCGGAATCAAACACCCCTCGAATAATTGTCCAAAAAACAACTTCTTAAAAACCTTTTTTTATATATTGACTTCTCAAACCTTTTAGTGTGCACCCATGGATCCCCTACTATATACTATTACTTGCACACATGCATGAAAGACGAGGACAACAAAAGGCTGAGGGGAGGGCGTGATCCGCCGTCTTGTGAGATCGTTTATTAAATGTATAGACATTACATATAAATTGCTTATTTGTTCATCATTTGGGTTTACGGACTTTGGACGGGTATAGTATATATCGTCGCTGGGCGGGACAAAAAAACCTCAGCATTTGACCTTTAGAGCAAAACCTCACATGTAGTGAAAACATGACAAAACCTCAAAACCTCATATGTAAAATTTTCAAGAGAGCCACCCAAAAACTTATAATTTGCTGTCATGCCTGGCACAAGAAAGGTTTTGTTTCTTTCTAAATTAGTTAGATAAATATTGACTCCAGATTCTGGAATAAAACTGCCCATAATGATTTACTATCAGATTTGGCTTGATATTCAACTTAAACCCGATGTGACCAACTTGCACATATGATGTTTTTAGCCCTGGGGCCCACTGTTACATATGTGGTTTGCATTTGACCTCTGGAGCTACATGTGAGGTTTTTTTCCCGCCAGCGACGATATTGACCACTATCTGGTGCATAGGAAGCATATGTAGCTAACGCTATGATCAACTTTGGAAATAACTAATTTCACATTGACCTCTTAACAAAATTTCATAATAGGTCTCATTAAGAAATACAAACGAGCCAATCGAGTTCTAACCTTAATCCTTTTTCGTGAGACTCGCAGTGGAAATAGGTAGATTATAATAAAGTCTTAAATTATCGTAGTATGCTATAATAGCGACTACAGAATATTTTCAATATGAATATGTATGATCACTATCGCAGGCATAGAAAGCATTTTCTAGCAACTCAATGACTATATCTAAGTAGTTCAAACTTCATGCATGATTAGATCTTTAACTTTATCCCCTTGAGGACACAAACCGTGGAAAACCATAGGATTATTTGTAATTGGAATATGAAGGGTAGAAGACCGCAACATTATAAAAATCGTGGATAACTAGAATAAAATATATTGTATAATACATAATTGACAGTAAAGATCTTAATCGTTCGTGGATAACACCGTCGGATAACAAAGAATTAATATGTAATTAGTAGGAATGGTAATGACCTCTAACCTTAACAAGTCCCGAGAGAACCCAGTGTAATTTTTATTCGTATCAATCCCTGAGACAAACCGTGGATATCATTATAAATGTGTACTTTACGGGAAGGGTAAAGACCTCTAACCTTAAAGACAAATTCCCGAGATAAAACCCAGTCGAATGTTTTAATGCTTTATGAAAAAATGTAAACCCAAGCTGCCCAAAATTAAGTGATACCATGCCAACCTGCTTACAATTACTAAGAGGTACTTTTTTACTGATTGGTAATAGACTAACATTCAAAGGCCATAGGGGATCGCCCTTAAACTTGAAATGAGCCCGTGATGCGCATGGTATATGCGCACAGAAATCCAAAATGATGGCTCTTAGAAAAATAATCCAGTGATGACATCCTGGAATTATACACGAATCAGACGGCGACTATTATCGCCCCAGGTCCCCTTTTACCCGCCGTGGGCGGCGCAAACTCACAATCTGCCATTACTGGGGGCATCTTTTGCCTTTCTCGTTATACAACCCCTCGCTTTACGTTGTACGCGTTTACCACAAAGAAGCGATAATTTTGATCAGTTCTGACTGGCGGGCAAAAAAAACCCAACACTATTGTCAACTGTTCATTTGTATATCATCATGGGGCGCTCAGGAAAAAAATGTAACTTTCTGTGGCTGCACAAATGAGCGATAAAGTTAAAAAAATGGAATGACGAACTCTAACTACAGGTGCGAATTCACTCGCTAAGAAACAATCATCGTATCCATTTCAGTCTCAATACCACATTGTAACTCGCCGGTCATTTCACGGTACTTGAAGTCAGGCATAGCAACATTCCCATGCACAAACGAGACTAATTTTGTTCATATCAAAGCAGATCACATGGGCAACGGAAGTGTCCTTTCTAAACACCAACAAACCCGCTTCGGAAGATGTCACGTTTTTTCAGCAAATACGATCCGTCTTTGGGACTATTCAAGTTTTTTTCATACACTAGCCGGAATATATCACTTCTATTGTTACTACTTTATTTTGTCTGGAACTGTTTGAATTTTACGAAAAATTATTTTTCTCACGCGGCTGTTATTACCAATTTTACCGTATTCCAACCATAAAGCGTTATTTCTCAGTCACGTACGCAAGTGGGGCGAATACCTTTTCAATTGTTAGCAAAACCAGTAAGCACTTGCCCTGAATTCCAGTTTAGGCCAGTCCCTGACAATCATCTCCTTCCATAAATCCATGGAAATAAAACGGTGCTAATTTGTTACAATTGCAAAAAAAGGGTGGGGTAGGTTGTAAATTCTGATTATCATGATTATGGGCTTATTATTTTCTTTCGTTAAGCAATCATGCGGCGTGTGTGTAATGTGTTCATGTGTGTTTGGTGGCCCGGGAATGCCCCCCAGTATGCGGCGACGTATAAGGGCTGTCCCTTTCGAGCTTCCCCGTCCCGGATTCGTGTATACTAAAATAAGTGAAAGGATTTGAAAATAAAACCCCTCCCGCCGCCAGAAACTTGTGACGGATTTGGCGCTGAATGGCTAGCCGTAAAAAGCACAAAACGCACGTGACGTGGGACCCACCGGCCGAAACATGAATGGTTGAGATATTTGGGTTATACTTCGACTGCGCCGAAGCTATAACCGTTATTATGGGTTATTCTATTATACGTTAAGCACATCAATACAACTACAGCTTTTGCGGGTTGTCCATCCAATTTACTGTATATTTTTCACATTTAAATGCGTATGTTTTACAACAAACTGAATTTTAGAGTAATGCACCGTAAAATTGGTTGACATTTGTGGATAATCTAGGATTTTCAGTCGTTCGCTTATTAATCTCTGCAATTCACAATCTCTGTAATAACACAATATGTTTTAAGTGTTTTGATTTATTTTGATAGATACTCGAATTTTTACAGTAATCATTGCATACTGTTCTACTAACATATTTTATAGTGTGAAAATCGTCTCAGATACAGCTATAGTCGCGTTGTACTCTAGCAATCAACTTCGACAGACGCTTGAGCATTCATCAACAAACCAACAGGTTTATCAGCTGTCATACGGTGGTTTTTTAGGGCACAGCCAACAGACGAATGCAGATTGGGTTGTTTGGAAGAACCTTGAAGATCATTTGGCGTTTGGGTATTATTGTCCAAAGTGAAAAACTATTATACCTTCAAATTGGAATGTTATTTTGGCTCAATATTTAGTATATGAAAAGAGCTTATAATCTATCATACTATGCCAAAAAAATCAATTTCGCCAAAATGTCTTTTGGGCTGTTTGAAAGACTCGTGACTATGTATACCATTTTGTTTTGCAGGAGATTTTCCATCTAAGTCCTTTACAATACTTGGAACCGAACTACAAAGACTATTACTCCTCCTGAGTGCAACCAGTTCCAAGAGACAACCCATTCCTGACGAGCAGCACAACGACATCTTTTTCAAAACCCCAGTTTGTCAATGAGCTCCATCTTGAAGAGAATTATCGACAAGCTTTTGAAACCTTTGAGTCTTTGGCATCGACAAGAGGCTCCTTTCGTACAGCATGAGCAAAAAGATTGTACGATATCTGATATCTACAGTGTCTCGCTTAATCATAAACGTATCAAAAGAAAAATTTAATATAGAAAAGTAAAAGACAAATACGTCTTTTAATAAAACGGAAATAAATGTCGAGAAAAACGACATTGATTTTCTTTTGCAAACCCTAAATAAGTTTTGATAGATGAGGATAAATATTTACATTTCAATGGATTTTCAATCTTTGAATTTAACGTACAAGTAAATGTCAAAACTAGACCTAAATTTTACATTGGTGTCCTGTTATCCATCGAAACATCTTTCCAACCCAAATTCCTTCTTGCATATTTTAATACAGATCCAATAAGACATACTCTTATATATGACTATACATGAGGTGATTCAATCTATTTCGTCCGTTAATCTCCAGTAGTATTGATTTTGAGATATACGTATATTGGCTGCTACGGTGGTATGTGTGCGTCTGTTGTGTGACTGTGTGTATGTTTGGTGTGTGTGGTAAACATGTTAAACTGGAATTATTGGACGCAAACTCTTGCACCTTATTTGATTAAACCTTGCACGGCCTTGGCCCGATTTACGCAACTCGGCCACAGAACTACTGGGACTACTTTGGTCATGATCATATAATGTGGGTATAATAACACTGATTGTCCTCTAATGACTGTATTTCTAATGATCATAGCTTTACCATATTGTTTCTGCGACACTTTTTAAAAAAAAAAAAACAATAACCATACTTATCTTTGGAGTGAATAAAATAATATGAGCTCCCATCCTGAAAAGGTATCGCATCTCCTCCCAAATAAATATAGGCCCATAGCCTTAACCTCCATATGCTTTCAAAGTCTTGGACGCATATTCTCACCAGTCCATATAGGAACCCATCTTGATAGTATAGTAATCTTAAATTTATTCACAGCATGGTTTTTAGAAAAGGGGGGGTGTGATACCCAATTCTCACTACAAATGATCTCTAAATCGTCGAAACACGAACAAGCTGACGCAGTATTAGATTTTCAAAAGCTTTCGATCGCATACTCGATTGTTTATGAAACTTAGGCATTATGTTATTATGGGACACATTTCATGATGGATTAATTAGTATACTAACGTAAAACAACCAAGTTAATTTGAAGGTGTTTGTCCTCAACTGCCGAGGTTATATTTAGCGTACCTCAGGGTAAGTGATGGCCCTCGTCCTTTTGGTTTATATAATAAACATGCCAGACTGTGTTTCCCCCGGGACGCGGACCACGTCCTCTTGCAGACGATGCCCTCGTATTATTACAGACTGCTCCCAATCCAAACTATACAATCAAACTAAAAATATAAAAATATAACTGTGGAATTTTTGCAGATGTTTTAACTTATTTGTTAGACAAGACCCCAGCTAAATCCTCGCTTTGATTCCATCCAATTTGATGGACCCTAGCGGAGATATTGTCAGTTGAACACAACGGTAAAATACCACTTGGGCAGTTTCACCTGCCCCCCCCCAAGGTTCAAGAAAACTAAAAGATAAGCGTGTAGCAGCATTGTGGGATTAAACCTTTTTCAAACAAAAGAATTTGTACAGATCAGCGGTGAAGCTATTCTATGCATTGGACTATCCATATATTATTTGTCAGTGAAAGCACCATAAATTATGTTTGGCGTGAATGAAGGACCACTATCAGAGGACAAGTATCATGAATTTCATGGCAATTTGGGGAATTTGACGCTAAAACTAATGTAACAGCCTACAAGGCGTTGAGGGACACTGGGCGGACAACGCTCTCATGTGGAGGGAAATTTACCCTTCCCCTAGTCCCCACTGCCTCCAGATGCCAGGGAGGAATATGATGAAGAAAGCAGTGTTCAACAAGAGCCAATAAAGGAAAGGATGGTTGGTGTTCAAAAGGTCGTAGTTTACTTTCACCAAGGGGTTTTTTTCTTTTTTTTTTTTTTTTTTAGATGGTCTTACCTTCGCTGAAACCTGAGTAAAGTGAAGACAAACAGGCACATGTTTGATGATTCCCAATGCTACCTGTATTTATTAGCAATTGCCACATTATAAAGTTATAAATGATGTTATAGCAACAAAAAACAGCACTTTATACCTACTTTTTATTTTAATTTTAAAAAGAATGGTATTTGAAGGTGATTTTCTAATGGCAACTTTGATGTATCAGGATAGACGAAACGGCCCAAGGTTTTTGACTGTCTCAGCTAATTAGCCATAACTCCTGAAGCAGACCCCCAAATTACACCAATAAAAATCTCACGAAAGTGGAACACTCCTAAAAAGAATCATTAAAATTCCACTTGAGTGAACTTAATTTTTGGCAAAAAATCTAAGCTTTGATGATAGTTTATGTTTGGGGACAGTCTGTAGGGAAAATAAATACACCGCAGGACAATGTTATTTCCAATGACATTGATCTTTATCGAAGTGGAGTAAAAAACTGGCAAATGAGTTTCCAATACAGACAAATGTTATAAATGGCATTTCCATTAAAGGAGAACACCAAAATTACTCCTTACAGCAATGTGCAAAAGTATTAGACACTACAGAAGTAATACATACTTGGGCATAATATTAGCAATGACCTTAAATTGGTCAAAACCACATAGATCAGTCACAAATGTGCTAAATTAATAAACCAGTGAAGCAAGTGTGACAGATATGATCTCCTCCCTTAACTGGCAAAGCCTTGAAAAACCGTCGGAAATTTACCCGTTTATCTATGATGTTCAAGATTACACACCAGATGGTGATATTGGGACTGAGCAAGAATGCTGACGAACCCATTCGCCAACTCTGCGAACTCATACGTGATCTATGCGTTCAATTTCTAAAAACTACGATATACTCAAATAGTTTTTGCCCTGGACGACCTGGCACTGGAACAACTTACCTCACCATTTACTTGATATTACAATTGAATGCTTCAAAGAGGGACTTGTTGATTCGTAATGTGATGGTAGTGTCTGGGTCATCAAAATCTAGCGTGATGCAGGAACTGTTTTGTTGGGAGTATAAAATCTAGATCAGATCCAGAGCTTTTATAGCGCTTTATCGCCGTAAACAGTCGCAAGCGCTGTCGCCTATCATTGTTACCCACTACCCAGGAAATCGTCATATCATTTTCGCTAAATCTAGGTGGCTGATGGCAAGGCGCCAATCCGATTAAGCACTTAAATCGGGATTTCCATTAACAGTTCCCATTATTTCGGTTGGGTTGACAAGGCCAATTGAGCTAAGATCTTGCCCAAGGACACACACACATGACTGGATGCGGGCTCGAACTCACGATCTACAATCATGGTCTTGGGATCAGGAATTCTGCACTTTATCCGTTAAGACAACATTGCTCCTATAGCAGGGGGTTTCAGAAAACTTGATAGGAATAAAAAACCTTTCTTTCGTTCGACAAATTACTAAAAAAATGAAAACCAAAGGCTTAAAGGGGTCAAAAGTTTATATTGTACCTCAACGTGTTTGGCATGTTCCAAAGATTAATCTAATAATTTATAGTTTGCCTATCTACTGCCAGAGTTCTTAGCTTTAAAGGGTGAGTGTAATACGCCACTGATTCGGTCTAGGTATATGGTTACATATGTTAGGAAATACTTATTGCCGTGTCTGCATTGCTGAAAGCCTCAGTTTTGACTGTTCAGGTGTCATCGGTGATAATAAAGTACTTTTCCCACTTTTCCAAAGGCATTAGGTGGCATCGTTTGTTCACGTTGGAGTATGAATTGATAAGCTTATTTGCTTGTGTCTTGAGAAAAAGACGTATATACGAGAGCGATCTTTCTTCTTGTGGTACAAAGTTTGAATGAAGATGTGGTTGTTCACATGAGTCTTGAAGTCGGTGTCGCTGGCTCCAACGTAGAACTTGGTTGTCCTGGGGTCCGTTCCCGAAACCCAATCGTAAATCTACGTGCATACTATGTCACGTCTGAGTGGACCGATTTGTCCAACGCACTGTGCAACTGGTATGGAAAGGTCTGTTATGTAGGACATACGCATGAGTTAGTACACACGTAGGTTACGCAAGAGTTTGGGGAAACGGGCCCTGGTTGGTTGTGATTTGAGCTTTATAGAATAAAACTTTGGGAGGGTCTACTTTAATTACCACCCACACTTTAATCACGATATTGCTGTGTTTTCAAGTAATTAAAGCATACAAAGTGTGGTCCCCTTTTAACAGATGCTTCAGCAAATACAAAAACTCTTGTACACTGAAGACGATGTGTATTTTTTGTGTATAAGCTTTGTATGAGCTTGGGTGGATATCGCCGTTTTGCTCGCATCAAATTGTATGAGGCCTTGGGTTAGTAGAAAGAGTAATGTATCGTATATTAAAACGGAGGGGGGAAGGGAAACTTCTCTCCCTTCCTCTTTCACCTTTATCTTTCTCTTTCTCCCTTACCCGCTTTTGTCTTTCTGCTCTCCTTCGATTCTCCCTCTTACCCTTTTTGTGAATTTAAATCCCTCGAAAATGTGAAATTAAAGTTTAGTTTATTATCTTTATTGGACAAATAAACACCAAAAAGCTGATGGTGGTGCAAAAAGGAAGGCCGAAACAGGCACGGCAGGCTCAAAATAGGGACCCTAAACACACCTTATACAAAAATTAAAAATAGGATATATAAGGTAAAAAATATTGTCAAATAGCAATAATAACAAAATTTTTAAATATCTGACAAAACATTATTGACAGATACAACCGATAAAAGGCCAAGATAAACAAACGAGAATGACCACTGACCTGGCTATGGGCCAGACCATTTCTGCTGTAGGGGTAATGGGGTTTTCTATCGGGGCGCTATAAAACTTAATTAACTTCATACTCGGCCAACAGAACTACTGGGTCATGATTCATATGTGGTGTACACTGATTGTCCTCTAATGACTGTATTTCTAATGATCATAGCTTTCTATTTACCATATTGTTCTGCGACACTAAAATTACCATACTTATCTTTGGAGTGATAATAATAATAATGAGCTCCCATCCATGAAAAAGGTAATCGTAATCTCCCAAATTATTATAGGCCCATAGCCTTAACATCCATATGCTGCAAAGTCTTGGAGCATATTCTCACCAGTCATATTATGACCCATCTTGATCAGTATAGTATCTTAAATGATTCACAGCATGGTTTTAGAAAAAGGAGGGGGTGTGATACCCAATTCTCACTACAAATGATCTAACTAAATCCTTCGAAAACAAGAAACAAACTGACGCAGTATTAGATTTTTCAAAAGCTTTCGATCGCATACTCGATTGTTTATGAAACTTAGGCATTATGGTATTACTGGGAACATTCATAGATGGATTAATTTTATTAATACAACGTAAACAACAAGTTCTTTTGGAAGGTGTTTTGTCCTCAACTGCCGAGGTTATATTTAGCGTACCTCAGGGTACAGTGATTGGTCCTTCGTCCTTTTTGGTTTATATTAATAACATGCCAGACTGTGTTTCCCCCGGGACGAGGACACGTCTCTTTGCAGACGATGCCCTCGTATATAGGGAAATAAATACACCCGAGGACAATGTTATTTTCCAACGTGACCTTGATGCTTTATCGAAGTGGAGTCAAAACTGGCAAATGAGTTTCAATACAGACAAATGTTATACAATGCACTTTACATTAAAAAGAACGCCAAAAATTACTCCTTACAGCCTATGTGGCAAAGTATTAGACACTACAGAAAGTCACACATACTTGGGCATACTATTTAGCAATGACCTTAAATGGTCAAATCACATAGATTCAGTCACAAATGTGTCTAAATATTTAAATCAGAGAAGCAAGTGTGACAGATATGATCTCCTCCCTTAACTGGCAAAGCCTTGAAAACCGTCGGAAATATATCCGTTTATCTATGATGTTCAAGATTACGCACCAAATGGTTGATATTGACTGGCAAGAATTTCTGACGAAACCCATTCGCCAACTTTTGCGAACTCATACGTTATCTATCGTCGTCAATTGTCTAAAACTACGATATACTCAAATAGTTTTTTCCCTGGACGACCTGGCACTGGAACAACTTACCTCGCCATTTATATACTTGATATTACCAATTTGAATGCTTTCAAAGAGGGACTTGTTGATTTCGTTAATGATTATGGTTAGTGTCTGGGTCATCAAACTCTAGCGCGATGCAGGAACCTGTTTTGTTGGAGTATAAATCCAGATCCAGATCCAGAGCTTTTATAGCGCTTATCGCTGTAAACAGTCTGCAAGCGCTGTCGCCTATCATTGTTACCCCACTACCAGGAAATCGTCACAATCATTTCGCTTCATCTAGGTGGCTGCTGGCAAAGCGCCCATCCGTATTAGCACTTAAATCGTTATTTCCATAACAGTTCCCGTTATTTCGTTTGGGTTGACAAGCCAATTGAGATTAAGTATCTTGCCCAAGGACACAAACACGTTGACTGGATGGGGCTCGAACTCACGATCTACAATCATGGTCTTGGGATCAGGAATTCTGCACTTTATCCGTTAAGCTACACATGCTCCCTATAGTGGAGGTTTCAGAAAATTGAAGAAAATAAAAAAACCCTTTTATTTCGTTCGACAAATTACTAAAAAATTGAAAAACAAAAGGCTTAACAGGGGTCAAAAGTTTATATTTGTACATCAACGTGTTTGGCATGTTCCAAAGATCAATTAATAATTTATAGTGTGCCTTATCTACTGCCAAGAGTTCGATAGCTTTAAGGGTGAGTGTAATTACGCACTGATGCCTGTCTCGGCATAATGGTTACATATGTTAGGAAACACTTATTGCCGTGTCTGCATTTGCTGAAAAGCTCAGTTTTGCTGTTCAAGGTGTCATCGGTGATAATAAAGTACTTTTCCCACTTTTCCCAAAGGTATTAGGTGGCATCGTTTGTTGACGTTGGAGTATGAATTTGTTTTTGTTTGAGGACAGACCATTTGATAGCATATTTGATTTTGTCTTTGAGAAACAAGACGTATATACTGAGAGCAATTTCTTTCTTCTTGTGTTCAAGTTTGAATGAAGACTTGTGGTTGTTTCACCTGGTCTTGAATTCGGTGTCGCTGGCTCCACCGTAGACGTTGTTGTCCTGGTTGGTTGTGAATTGAGCTTTATAGACTATAACTTTTGGGGAGGGATTTACTTTAATTACACGCATTCAAAAATGAATCACGATATTGCTGTGTTTTCAAGTAATTAACAGATCCAAAGTGTGGTTCCCACTTTAGCAGATGCTTCAGCAGATACGAAAAACTCTTGTACACAGCAGACGACGTTTGTTTCTTTTGTGTATAAGCTTTGTATGAGCTTGGGTGGATATCGCCGTTTTGCTCTCATCAAAATGTATGAGGCCTTGGGTGTTAGTAGAAGAGTACATGTAATGTATATTAAAATTAGTTTTTACTGTCCAGTGATTTTTAAATCCCTCGAAAATGTGAAATGTAAAGTTTTGTTTATTATCTTTATTGGACAAATATAACACCAAAAAGCTGATGTGTGGTGCAAAAGGGAAGCCTCAAACAGGCACGCAGGCTCAGAAATAGGGACCCTAAACACACTTATAAAAACATAAAAATATGATATATAAGGTAAAAAAATATTGTCAAATAGCATATAATACAAAATTTTAAAATATCTGACAAAACATTAATTGCATATGCAACCGATAAAAATTATAAATATAACAAAACAAAAGAGATAATGGGATACAACTCAAACATTTTAACAAAAGTTATTGCATTGGGCAGATAACAGATCACTGGATCAAACACAGAAACTGAACAGGGGGATCCAGTGAAAACATAATTATTGCACATAAGGACATACATGAGGAATTAAAAAATGGTGCCACCGGGCTTAAGTGACCCACTCCTCCGGACACACCTACGAATTCTGAAGTCCCAAACGGAATAAGCATCATGGTTTTGTGTGCTCACTCCACTTAAGCCTCCGAAGTCGCAAGTGTGCGTCAAAAGAAGAGAGTCACCCCGCGGAAACACCCAGAAAGAGAGGTTATGTAGACAGATAATAGTCGGACAAGCTATTTTAATTTAAATTGTGAGTAAGGGGAAGGGCTCCTAATGTCAGCAGGGATTTTATTCCAACAATTGGAGATACAATTAAAAAAATGTGCCAAAATGTTTCTGTTCTGCATTTGTTTGGGCTGATCGATCGGTGCATCTCTTCATTGTAATCGTATTAATCATAATAGGAATCATTAGTAATTATTAGGCTTACCTTGCCATTTCGCAGAAATGCAGTCTAAACTCTACTTGACTCGTTCACACACAACCATGCAGCGTAAAGTTTCGGGCAGAAATGAACTTTACGTGCTTTGCGATTGCGCATTAGCGATAAAATTTCCGGTGTTTCCAATTTTTCTTAGAATGTTGAAACAACCGAGTATCAAGATTTCCCCGCGAGTAGTTTTACACACAAATTGATTTAAATTAGTAGAGCAAATTAATCCGGATATTCGTCAAAAACACTCACATCTCAAGCCCGGGACCTCAAGCTGGTCACCGGTCATGCATTAATAGAGCTAATTAGTCAGAGAATTCATCAAAAACTGACACCTCATACTAGTCATGCTTCAACTTAGTCAAACTTGCTAAGTAACGTTAGTCAGGCAATGTTGACTAGTACGGTTACATTTAATCATTGGTCCAGAACACATGACTAATCATAATTACCGAACTTGAGCACTATAGTTAGTCCTCAGTCTGTTCAGACTAGTAAAATTGACTAGCTTTGTTAGTCATGCGTTAGATTGACTAATTTATGTTTTCTGTGATTGGTAACCCATCTCAAGTATAAAAGGTTTGAGTGATTAAATTTGTACCCCAAATGGTGCCTTAAGGAGGGGGTCCAGACAAAGATTACACAGAGGTAATTTTTCTTAAATTGATTCAATCATGTTTGAAAGTATACCATGTCATTTGTCTAACCATGAGGATTAAAAAAAGTATAGTTTGTACTATCTACGATTTAAAGTCTGGGGTTACAGCTTAAAAACAGAAAAAAAACCAGAAAGGGCCAATTTTGGTTTTCGGTTGTATAGGGGTCGGATTTTAAAGTTGCTCTGATTTGAATAAAGATAGTGCAACTTGTTGTTGGATCTCATAAAATAGTCTTGACTGTCTTAAATACTTGTTAGCAATGTAGAGGGCCACAAAGGTCAGCGCCCATTGCATTCAATGGGGCTTGACCTTGTTTCCCCCTACTTTGTTAAGCCTCTCGCCGTATTCTGGGTATGATCCGTTATAGTTGCCATGATGTTGATGATCCACTCACTCCCAAAATTGTCTATCTCGGCCATGTCAAGCCAATTTTAGAATATGGCTCTGAAATTTGAAACCCTAAAAAAATTCAAAACCCGAGAAAATTCAAAGGAGGGGGGCTAAATTCATACCATATAAAGACCGTCGGGCTCTAAAAGACAACCTTATTCTCTGTTTAAAAGCATCAACAACATGGCAGCATTAGTATCCATTATGGAAGGGAAAATACATTTCCGTAATTCACTTTTCCACAATTTAAAGACACTATCAGTGATTTACCCAAATGAGTAAAAATATTTGAAATTTACAGGAATAGCTTAAAAGTGAAGGATAGGTCTGTGGAATTCTTATACATTATTTTTTGGTCAATGTACTTTATTCCGTTGAAAAACGCAGGCCTCGCAGTCCGTTGGTAGTAAACAGATCAAGATTGCTGCCCTAACAATACTCCGATCGTGAATCCCTTGGGCCCAGCAGGCGACTATATAGTCGCTCATAAATATTTTTCAAACATTTTAGAAGTATGCATTTCCATTACCATTTCGGAAATCAGCAGAAAAATGTATTTAATGAGTTCAAACAATCCTGTCATTGTTCAAGGTTTTTAAAGATGGCAACCCAAATGACTGCAGGTCATTTGGAAAGCCATCTCGAAAGCCAACTGACTAAAATGTGTAACCTCGACAGAATATACCAGGGTCTTCAACCGTTGGAAATTTCCATTAAAAATTCCATACAATTTTAAAGCCTGTGTATTCGTTGGTCAAACTTTCTTTCATTTGAGTTAAGACAGAATTAAAGTAATACTAGCACATTTTTTGAAGGTGCCCTCAATTTTCAAAGTTGTTGCGATTTCTGCAAAGTTGTGTTGGTAATTGGCCAGTAAACTATACCTGCTACCGTAAGGTATAGCTCAAAATTGCGTATTTTGCTACAAAAGAAGGAATTTTGTAATTAATATCGGGGATCCCCGATAATAATTCAACGGGCTCTCGAAACGGCGAATTTCTGCTCATCCAATAGAATTTGTGCATCTACGTATCCGTACTCATCCATCAGCTGTTCTGCTGGGTCACACGGATCAAATATAATGGTTATTTTAGTGAGATGGCTCAATTTCACACAGGAAGGATATAAATTTGGGGTTTCCAGTAGATATTAAATTATTATCGGGGATTCCCGATATTAATTACAAAATTCCTTCTTTTGAGGCAACTACACATGTTTGAGCTTTATCGTTCACAGGTATGGCTTACTAGTCAATTCCCAACACAACTGTGCACAAATCTCAACAATTTTGAAAATTGGGGGCGCCCTTCAAAAAAATGTGCTAATATTGCTTTAATAGGGATTATTGTAAAACTCTTCATATAATGATCCTTTCATATCCCTAACGTCCTTTTTAACCAGGTGTTTTGTGTATATTTCTGCTGCAAAGGGATAGTCCTACGGTAAGCCCATATGACCTTGCACAAGAGTGCACAAAATGCTTTGGAGGTTTTAGGCAACATTGATCTGCTCATATCAAATCTCGACGATGCCAATCTGTCATCATTGAACATTTTGAGATAGGGAAGGAAGTAAATTATACTCGATTCATCTGATATGTGACCCCGTACCATTCTTGCGGAGGTGAAAAATTCAATGAGGCGCAGGGACTTCTGTTAATCATTGTGAGGAATGTTAAGGCCTGAAATACACTATTGTACGTTTCCATACATGAATGAAATTGTATTTAGTGGCAGGTGAGTGAGTTGTATGACCGGAGTGTCCTCCAAGATAATCCGGTGTGGCACGTGCATTTGAATTCTTTAATTTTCCCTCTCCGACTTAATTGAATAGGTCCAAAACTCCAGGGGGATGAACGTATCAACGCGAATCGACTATAACAGGGTAAATATGTTTCATACGAGGTTTAAAGGCGGTTAGAGTGCATTTAGCTTGCACGAGTGACGAGTCATGTGACCGTCAATTTGTAGTTGTGCAACACAAGATCATGGATGATTTTTGAGCCACTGTCCCATACAAGAGGCGTTTTTATTTCACACAAGTGCAATTGGAAGAGTAACGTGAATACATCACACCACATCAATGGTAATTTCTTGCCACAGAGTACCATCGTACCAGAGTCGTTACACACTCTAGTTCCCCCCCACAAGCTTGTTAATGCCATGATCATCAGAGCTGAAATGTTGCATCCGAGAATGGTTGCTATGTTGAGGACTAAGATTGAATAACCGTAAGTACTGAAGCAAAATTGATATTTTTTTTGTAATTTTCACACAAATTATTTTTTTTCGCTCATATTTTACAAAATTCCTAAAAATTGTCACACTATTTTGCACCTGCTGGAGTAAAAGAAGTTGGTTTTTGCCCTACGCATGTTTGACCAAATACCTCATACTTTTGAACTAATGTATAACTGTTCATATTCATCATTGATAAATCTGTATAACATGTTCTTCATAGACGTCTTATGTCTTAATATATGCCATACCATGGCTCCATGAGGACCCATTTCCTTTCACAGCCGAAAAATATTTACTTCCGATAACCTGTCTCTTTCACTCCTGCCGCATATTTAATAAAAAAAATCGCTAGTCATACGTTGAGATGCACCATACGTTGAGATACGTTGAGAACAAAGCTATTATAGTAAATCATCCACGATACAGTTTCCCTGCATAAAATCCTAATTTATTTTCAATTGCTTGAGATTGAACATCTCATCTACGCCCAATTCAATGGTTTGAAATGGCTGAAATGTTGATCCTCCGCTGCTCTCTTTATATCGGCTGAATTTGATGTAACTCAATGCCAGCCGTTTCCGGTTTTCTCCTTTTCGGTACGTAAATGGGGATTCGGTCCATGTCCAAAAGTGAAACCAATGGCAGGTTTGACATCACACACAAAAGTTACGGGTGGTTCATGGTATATTCTTATGCACTATTTTGAGGGCAGATACTACTTGCTTGATCGACATTGCGCGAAGATACATTTAAGTGATGCCAATCCAGGAAAAGACATCTGTAGAGTTCAAGCAAACCGAAGCGTCATCGAGTACGACGACGGAGAAATAAAGTCAACTCAGTACTACCTTTTGTTACCCAATGAAACAGATCACTCAACCTGGATAGACACTTTTCGTAAGTAACAGCTTTCAAATGATTTAAATATAATTTAAGGAAAGGATACATAACAATTTGGAAAGAACTATCTATGTTAAGCTCGTATGTGGAATTTTACTACATTGCAAATTATTAGAAATAATGGTTCTTATTCATATCGTTTTCAAAAAAAAAAAAAAAACCTCATTTGAAAACATTTTAAAACATTTTCCTGACACTAACATTGTAACCGAGCGGCCGAGCTTTGAAAAGTGCTCTAGTTTTCGAGTTACCCCTCCCCTCGGTACAACAAAACACAACCACCTTTTTTTGAAGGATAAATATATGAGATTTAAGAAAAAGATGGTTGTGGTTGAAATGTTTGGTGGCAGGGATGATTTCTAGGCCGAAAAATGCATTTTGGGCTGAAAATTAAGCGAAATTATTATTTTTTTTTAAAGTAAAAATATTGCAATCTTATTTTTATGGTATCCTTTTTGTTATCGATATAGGTTTTATACATTGCATGAAGGGTTCAGGTAATACTCGTTGTGGTGACATGTGATAAAAAGGATGTTTTTAGCAAAAAAAGTGATTTGGGGGCTAGAACTCTAGACCCTTTATATATTGTATAAAACAGTATTGCATCATGATTAAAATTTGTTTGCTAAGAAATTAATAAATCTTGATTTTCTTAAGTTTTTAGCTCAAAAAGGTGATTTACTCAAAAAACACCCCTGCCACCAAAGTTTTTGACCACAACCATCATTTTTTTAAAATTATTTATAACTATCTTTCGAATAGAAGTGGTTGCGTTTTGTTGTACCGAGGGGAGGGGTTGTCGACCATTTTGCAGCCCAAACCGCTCCACTATTGAGAAATTGAGCTTGCACCATATGACTATTCGTATGTTCATCAATGAGTGTTTGCTTGTTTGAGTAATACTAAAATCTAGTTACCTGATAAGCCCACGGGCACCAATTATCGATGGAAGGCTTATACTCCATATCTCATGTGGAATATTTGATGGTGATGGTGGCGTCAAAATGTATTCCAAGTAAGATAGAAAGTATGAACCGGGAAATAAAAGATTATATATACGATATATTGCAATTGTTGGCGGTTGACGGTGTGAAAGTGAATATAGTCTGCCGGAAAAGCCAAAGAAATCAAGGTTTTCCCTTGTCCTAAGTACCTGGGCAATCGAGCGGAATCGTCGAAAAGATCGGCGAGAGTTTTCGAGAAATTTCACACTATTTATGTCTAAAATGCAATCGATTTGACGGTTATTAAACGTCGATCAATTTGCATTGTCGGACGTAACGTTATAAAAAACCGTCGACCCGTTTCGACGTGCCAACGTCGTTTCGACCGTCGCTCTAAACGACTACGCCCGCTGGGAAATTTAATCCACAGTGAAGTCAATGGCTGACCCAGGATCGTCCAGCACGAGACCCAAAGAAGAGTAAAAATGCGTGTTATCAACCAAAGTCTATACTGCTTTGCATAACTCTTTCTCAAATACGCAGTTATACTAGTTAGGGATTATGTTGCTAGTCAACGCTGTTAAAAATAAAATATGGAAAAAAAAACAGCCATTTAACTGGCAGCTGGAACTCAATACATGCAGACAGAACGTTAAAATAACTGGAGCCGTTAAAAATCGAACCATTGCATGGAACGTAAAATAACGGAGTAAAATCTCAGCTTCCACGTTATTGTTGGTTTTTAACTTGTTGAAACAATATTAAGAATTAAAACGTTATTACAATCCTCTACCAGATTTTCACGTTGTTAGCTATGGAATCATAAAATCGTTGTATTTACGTTACCACGTTGTAAAAAAAGTTATATTTCAGGCAAAACTTAAAAAAAAAAAGCACTTAAACCAAAGGAAAAACGTGAAGAAATAAAGATTCAAACCGTTTACAATTTGTTTTATACTGGTAAATGTACGCATTCTATATTGTCACCATAATTATCTTAATCATCATATGATAAAACTGAATGTACACATAGATCGAACCAGGGTCGTAGCATATGTATAAAATTCAATATATATATATAATATAATATATATATCTATATATATATATATATATATATATGCGTACCCTTTGCACCTATGCACGTCTCTCTATCTTTCTCTCCTTCTCTCTCATATATATATATCTATATGTGGTGTGTGTGTGTGGTATACTTTTTCAAATTAAATAAATATAATACAACAAGGAGGAGAGAATTTTTAAAACTTTTAAAATGATAGGGAAAATAAGATTGCATTTTTTTAATGATGTACTTACGACGTTATTTAACACATTTTATAGGTAAAAACGATTTTCATAGTTCGTATAGTACTTAAAAACAAGGAAGTTCCAAAAGAAGACGTAGATTACAGGAAAATTAATAACGGTCAGCGTTAATAATACCTTTTCAATATGTGTAGTATTATTTAGCCACGTATTTATAGTTTTGCCTCCAAATTGTAATTTATGGTAGGTATAGGGTGTATAGGTAATAAAGCGTGAAGATTATTGATAATTGGGGTTTACCGTAATTTAAAAGGTAAAGTCTAGTAAAATTTAGGAACATTTTTAAAGTGCACGTGATTACACCAATAATTCTCTTTGAGTTAAAAGTTCTGAGAATAATAAGTCTGTCTGATAAACATGCAGTTTTAACTCTTCTCTTGTCCCTTGCTTTTACGATTCAGAACCGCCACTGATTGAAATCCTGCTCATGTATTAGGGTTTACACATACCAGTGTTTCTTTCTTGATTTACTTACAATAGACGACCAAAAGCAGCTAAACCATATTATCCTTCTCAAAATTGTACCGTCGGCCAACATGGCCACAATTAAACGGCGCGTATACTTAGCGTCAATACATATATACCATTTATTTTGCAGATGATTTTCCAACAAAGTCCTTCGTTACTTGGAACCGACTACGAAGACTTCTTACTCGTCCATGAGTGCAACCAGTTTCCAAGGGATAACCCGTTAGTGTACGAGCAGCACAACTAATCTTCAAGAAACCCAAGTTTGGCCAGAACGACTCCATCTTGAAGACGAATTTCGAGAAAGCTTTTGAAACCTTGGTCATTTCGCATCGACAGAGGTGTTTCTTCCTTCGTATGGAATGACAAGAAAAAATTGTAACAGAGATACAGTATCACCTTTAATATAAGTATTCAATAATCACCGATGTCAATATGGAAAAAACGGTTCATAAAAAAAAACAATAACGCCCAGCGTAATAGATCGGTTTATAATCACTTTAATTTAGAAGGAAATGACTTGCATTTTGGATTTTGCCAATTATTTGTTTTGTTAGAAAAGAACAATAGTTTCTTTAAATAGTTCTCGAAATATAAGATTACGATAATAAATAAGGTGAAAATGCGAAGCACATATGAAAAAAAACCCAATAAACGAAGCGATTGATTTAGAAATAAATGGAAAATTTAAAATATAGACCTAAATTAAAATATGGTGGTGTGGTCCATTACAAACACTTTGTCAAAACCCAATCCTTATTGCTACTTTACATTAAATCATTATAAATAAAAACAGACTCTTATAATCAAATGATAGCGTGATGTTATCAAGCTAACTGCGTCGTTAATCGCTAAGTAGTATGGATTTTGAGATAGGCCAGTTATTTGTGTAGGTCTGCTTTGTGGTATGCGTAGCGTCTGTCTGTCTGTGTGTTGTAAATACCCACTGGCACAAAAAGTATCTCGGCATGACATGTTTTTCGATCAGTACCTTGCCAAAGTAGACCATGTTTTTTGAAATTTTTTTTTATTGTTGAAAATAGTAATTATTTTTTTGTTGCCTCGTGTCTTGTTTGCTCTTTAGTTAATTAATTTTTCTGGTTTGTTAAGATAAAGCGTGCACGATTAATGGCTGAGATGAAAATCGCACCGAAAGACGTCATTTTTTTTACCTTTAAAACATCCATAATTTTTTTTAAAAGTTGCAGTTTTTGGATTTTCAATGTGTACATTCTGTGTTTTTGGGCTACCAAGAAACATAATTTTTTTACGTGTGTATTGATTTTTTCACATTTTTCATATTTTGTAGTGTAATGTTTCTCTTTGACTGATATGTAGCGTCTTTTGGTAAAGCCCACTTGCAATTATTTGATGGTGGTTACAGTTGTTTATGGTGTACCTTATGTTTACACTGCAATTGCCCATTGAACAAATTTTTTCTCAAAAATTTTTCTGCAACTTTTGTGTTTTGGGGGTTTGCGTCTTTCGGTTGCGTTCTATCTAGGCCATTTCTGCCACGCTTTTTAAAGTAGATTGTGTAAATGAAGAGCAAGACTTTTTGTCTTGTTATTTTATTATTTAATGCTTAAGTTCGAAAAAACTTTCCAAACGGTCGGACTTTGACCATTCAATTACTGATCGAAAACTTATGCCGAGATTACTTTTTGTGTCCAGTTTTTTGAGACCCGTGACTGAGTTTTGGATTCTATTCAATTACAGTCGGAGAGGGAAAAATTAAAGAATTTCAAATTTACGTTTCTCGTGCCACACCGGATTATTATTTTTTTGGAGGACACTCCTATCATATAACTCACTCACCTGCCATAAATAAACCTTCATTCATTGCATGGAAAATTTATGCACAATATTGTATTTCAGGCCTTTAACATTCCTCACAATATCATGGTTATGAAAGATTAGTCCCTGTAGCATCATTGAATTTTTCACCTTTCATCGCAGAATGGTACGGATCACATAAATCAGATTTTTGAATCGAGTATAGTCTATTACATCCGTCTCGTCTTTCAAGACTGGTTACAATACGCGTTTTAAAAACGTTTGGCAAGTGCTGGAATTGGCCCATTTCGTCTTCAGTCTAATAAAAGCTAGGAAAATGTGTATTAAAGACGTGTTTTGCTATGGTTCTGGGTTCGTCTATTTTGAATATTCTATCTCTGTCCTTATTTTTAGGAGATGCAGAGGGAGTGTTGCTAGCTTCCACGCTATAAGGGTAACGGCTTCCATATATAATTACAAACTGATTGGTTTTAGGTAGTCGGGGTGAGGGGCGAGGCTAGAATCACATATACATGCCCCTATTTCTAAAGAAATTCGAGGTGCTGCTTTTCCTGCAAGACTCAGCCGCCAGTTAATGAGCGGGTCTTAGCGGTTTTGAACTGTTTTTCATTGTAACCAAAATTGAAACCGGTTGACAACCGGATTTTTAGGAACGGGGCGGACTGACGAACAACCGGTTAGGTTCGTCTATTAGTCGTCGTCTTATAAGGGACCTGAAAAATCACGATTTCAAAACGTTGGGCAAGATTTTCATTCGTCTATTACATCTCGCGTTCTATAAGGATTACTGGCTAAAACGTTTTTAAAACGTTTTGGCTAGGTTCTGGATTGGCCCATTTAGTCTTCGTCTACTAAGAAAAACAACTTTTTTCTAGGTTATGAATACGTCTATTACATATTCATCTATCAATCTATAAGACCTGGTAAATACGCTTTTAAAATGTTCTGGGTATGTTATGGGTTAGTCTATTACGTTTTCACCTTATAAAACCATGTAAAACGTTTTTAACAGGTTTTGGATAGGTTCTAGGTTCGTCTACATTTTTGTCTTATAAGACCTATTACGTTTTTAAAACGTCCCATGTCACATTATAGGGCTAGGGTTAGGGGTAACATATGTTAAGATATCAGGATGACTCTACCAAAACGTAATAAAATGCCCTAATAACGTTTGCAAAATACTCACAAACCAACATATAGAAAAACAAAATCGCAACATTCTTATAACGTACGTTTCATTACAGTCTATTTTGTTTTAGTTTAAGCGATGGAATTATTTATCAACGTGCATCTAATTCTGTCAGCACAGATAGTGTCTAAATTTCAGTGGTAATGAAATGGGTCACTTAATAGGTCACTCACTATTGAAAAAAGATACAACCACTCTTCTGCTACACGTCCAGTCTATATAAATAGAAATCACCCTTCAAAACGTGAGTCGTCTAACTGATGTAGTGGATAAGTGTTTCACGTGAAGGGTCTCAGGTTCAATCCCCAATATATGTAAGTGTGATAATTTGTGTCTGTCAAATTAACTTGTGTATAATGCTGAATGTAGATTTCCTTGCAATATACAGCTCAGATATAGTACGAATTACTTTTTTCTTTAATTATTAGCGTTTAATTAGGCAATTAATCAGATGTTTTGGACGTTCTCATAACGTTTTAGAAACGTTTTTAAATTGTTCTTACATTTTAAGCACGTTTCCAGTACGTTTGTAAGACGTCCTTAAAACGTTCTTTGGTTCAATGTACGTGCAGTACGTTTTCCTTTTCGAAGTACGTTTTTAAAAAAAACGTTAAATAACCTCCACAAAATTACGTTTTTAAAACGTATTATCAAAACGTCCAGAAAACGTAAGTGGTACGTTTTTAAAACGTTTTAAAAACGTCATATTGTAAGCTGGGGGGGGGGGGGGCTCCAACCCACAACCTTATGCTTATGATGAGCGATTGCTGCTGTGAACCAAACTGGACACAACAGTTGCCCTTAAGGATGATTCATGCCTGTTCAGTTGTATAAGCTGGTATCACAGTGACTCAGCTTAGTACATCTCGCCTCTTTGAATGAATGGAGTTAAATTCTCAGAACTTGACTGAGTATTGATGTGCCCTATTTAGTGTCATTGTTATGAGGTCATGGTGACCATTGGTCTCAATATTTTACCAGTGTTTTTCCACCTCTTGTACTTGTTACGGGCCAGGAATAATAGCCTAAAATGGTTCTAAACAACGCAGGGAAAAACATCATTGAACAAGGCAGGGATTTTTGTGAATTTTTCACTTTATTAGTACCCAAATAGGTGAAGCACTGGGTTGGTTGTGGATCAAAGCAAACATCAATGACAAACATAATTAAACATACAATCCAAAGGTGAAATGGTTGGCACGTTCATATTTCATAAAATGTTTAGTATAGGAAAATAGATATGATATTCAGTTTGTTGTATGATATGAAATGTCCTAGAACTTATTTTTTAGTAGGCGACCTGCATTGAAACAACTATACTTTTTAAAAACGTCCGAAAAAAAACCCTCCAATTGTCGCGCGTCAGAAGAGTGGAAAATGTCAGTCACGTGGTCAAAATATGGGCTTTCAACATGGCGATAGATAATTAATTAAAATTAATGTCCATGAATTGTTCGCAAAAGTCATATTATCGGCGAGCTTGAGTAAGACTTATCATGACCGTAGTCGGGATTTGTTAGGGAGAATAACGCTTACCAACGAAAGAAGAAGAACCATATAACGGGCGTAGAAAGAAAACTAAGGCGAGTCTGGAAACTTAAAAGTTAATAAATATAATTCGAGAAAATTCAAAATGGCGGCCAGTGACGCTATCCACAAGCGTGGTTTAAAAGCTTCGTCAGCGACACAACGCCAAACACTGCGTTTATTCTTCACCAACAGGGGTCGCTGTAAAAACTAAGTCCACAGATCAACAAAAAGTAGAAGCGCATGGAGAAACTTTACTTCATTTGACCCGACTCCAACACACAGATGAGTCTACGAGGGTTTTGTTGACCTCCAAGCAAACTTGCCACTGCCCTGCGGGCGCTATTAATTACGATCGCCTGAGGCAGTAATCCATCAGAAGCAGTCGGTCGCCAATTGCCAAATTTAACTAACTAAATTGTAACTCATATTTGCCACCAATAACATAATTATTTTTCAAAAAGCATGGGGTTTTAATTTTAAACATTCCCGACTGGTAGACACTACTACATATTCAAGGACAACTCTTGATTTACTTTGATTTGACTCTTGGGTCTGACGTAATTACCCACATCCACAGCAGCCGACAACATCCCGCTGAGCAATTGTTATGAGTTGTCATTGGTCAAATAAGAGTCCTCTTCACCACTTTAGTAAGGCGGTCTGTGGCAATTTGATATTCGGGTTTTTAAGTATAAGGTTTTAAAACAAAACATGTGACCGGTTACAAGTTTTTCTGTTGAACGATTTCGGGTGGTATAAAAACAAAACAATTCCTAACAACGGTCATCGATTTTTCTTGGAAATGCGAAGTAAAATAATTGTCCGTGTTTTGAAATGGCAAGCAGTGCGTGACCTGATGCTGGTGTAATCCATGAACAGCGGGACTTTGCAAGGCTGCTGTGGCCAGCATCAACCATAAGAAATCTGGGTGTTTGTCTTTGACAGATGGGCATGTCAAATCAAGTCTCTTCTATATGTTAGTTCTACAAGTGCTCACCTTGTGCTCATCTGTCTCGGATTGAATGTTCATCAGACGGATACTTGTCACAATGCGGTGCGTGCCACTCATCACTTCCAGACTCGATTACGCCATTCACTTGTATTTGGCTTACCTCCACGCTGACTCTGAGACTCCAACGTGTACACCAGAGCTGCTAAAATCATTTTAAAATTGCTGAAAATATCATTTGTCGCCACTCTTCATGAACTTGCACGGCTTACCATCAAAAAAGAATTCATTTCAGGTTCTGAACAATTGTCTTAAAATGTTTCACAGATTCGGATAATGTTACCGTTGGTCCTGAACTCATCATTCAATATGTTCCCACGGACTGGCGGGGGAGGCCCTGGACTATACGATCTTCTCAGGATACCGCCTCTTTAAACGCATTCCATGGGTCCACCCGTACTGTTGAAGGTGCAATGGTTTCTACGCCGCTGCACCAAAACTTTGGAACACCGCTTCCATTTGACATTCATCATGCAGCTTCACTGGCAACCTTCAAATCACAAGCTCAAGAAATGTATTTGTTTGATTTGTAAATTGTTCTCGCGTTGTTTCTTTTGTAAGGTGTTCTATACTTAGCTTCTTTGTAGGGCACTAAATCACAAGTGAGTGAGGGTAGGTGCCTTCATGTAACTGCAATTACATGATTTCAATACCAATGTCATACGATATTTTGGGCGGGTAGCCTAATTTAATTTGAAATTTCCACTCAATATTCCAACTTATTGGGTGGTCAAATTATGATAATTAAGGTAATGTAGTAATGATGTGGCAACAGCGGACTAATTGAGTATTAATGAACCATTATATTGGGCGATTATTTTCCCTTAATGGCAAATCATTGTGTGCTATGCTATTTCCTGAATCTCAATATAGAGAGCTTTTGTTAAGTCTTGAGTTCTAGAGTTTTGTTGCTTTCCTTTACCGCGGACACACAACGTGCAGAACGTAAAATAACTGGGCCGTAAAAATACGAAACCATTGCAAGGAACGACTAAAATAACGGCGTAAAACACAACTTCAACATTTATTGTTGGTTTTGAATTGTTTAAACAATGTTAAAAATTAAAACATTTCTAAACACTTTTTTTTTTTTTTTTAATTTTAATTAATGTTTTACGTTTCTTGATGACGTTACGACGTTATTTTAGAAGGCAAAAAGATTCTCGTAGTTCATATTATCCCCCCCCCCCAAAAAAAAAAACAAACAACAAACTAGTATTTACAAAAGCATGTGATATTACAGGCAATATGACAACGGTCAGCCTATAAATACTACTCTCTCAAAATGCGTGAAACCATCCCCAACTACTGTTTAATTACAGTTTTTCTGCTACCAAATTGTAATTTTAGTTAAAACGTTTTAACAGTGTGTACCTCCATTGCACAATTTTAGGCAATGGCCTAATAATTTATGACACCAGTATAAATTACTTCCTGTACACCTGTCATCTACCTGCATTTATTCAAATAGAGATGTAACAGTTTACCCAAATACTTCAATTGCTCAAGATTGAAAGTATCATTCAAGCACTATTCGCAATGGATTTGAAATGGTTAATGTTAATCTCCGCTGCTCTATTTATATCGGCCGGTCAGTCGTTTTCGTTTTCCTCCTTTCTTAACAGCAAATGGGGAACCGGTCCATGTCCAAAAGTGAAAACCAATGAAAGGTTTTGATATCACAAAAACGTACGACGGTTTATGGCATATGCTTGCGAACTATTTTGAGCCGAACGCGCTGGATCGTCATTGCTCATATATACAGTTAAGTGATGCCAATCCAGGAAAAGACATCTGTAGAGTTGTAATAAATCGAAGAAGCATTATTTACGGCGATGGAGAAATAAAGTCATCTCAGTCCAACTTTCTGTTGCCCAATGAAACAGATCATTCAACTTGGATTGAAACTTTTAGTAAGTAACTGTTTTCAAATTATTTAAACATATATTTAAAGTGACAGGAGGAGATTTTTTTTCTCATAAATTGCCCTTGGTCGGTCGTATATAGATCACCTACCGAGAACGTTTCGAAGGTGTATTGGACAATAAAGTACAAAAGAAAACCGCAAACTTTGTTTTGAACTTGTCCGCTATCGTAATCGTTCCTATAGAAAAACGTGCTTTGATTTTCTGTCGTGCACGACGGAAAATACTAAATCACTATCTTATTACATAGAGACGGCGTATTCGTCTCATTCACTTCAGATGTGATTTAATTCACTGGTAAGCATTCCAACTATGCAAAAAACCTGGGTTCGAAAAAAATGGGGGCGCTTCTTTCTGGAAAAGTCCTCATGTCTCTTTAAGGGAAAGATAACAATTTGGAAAGAACAATTTGAGTTCGTACATTACTCATGTTATTTTTACTTAGACATTGCAGATAAGAAAAAGTAAAGTTTCTCAAACAAATTCATATGAACACATTGGAATGTTCATAACACAACATCGAGAAACTATGTTTGCAACATATGAAGACTTCGGAAGTTGTCAAGCAGGGGCTGCTTATGTGAGGAATGCAATAAACGGGTCAAACTTCCTAGTCATAAGGTTCACTATTCATAAGTTCGCTAGTCATAAATTGAAAAGGGGTTCGCTAATCATAAATTGAAAAAGAGTTATAAATAAAAAATGGTTCGCTAGTCATAAATTGAAAAGGGGTTCGCTAGTCATAAATTGTAAATAATTCGCTAGTCATATACTCAAAATTAGGTTACGCTAGTCATTAATTTTAATTTAACCCTCAGGCGCAATTCCCAGTAGGTTACGGACCACATTCAATAACGATGAATTGGAATTTTGAAGAGCTTTCATTAAGAATCATAAAATCTGTCCGTAACTCTGTATATAGACTGTAGGGCATAGATTAAATAACTAAACTGTATAATCAATTTCGTAGTCTGCAAGGAGGGGGGGGGGGGCGGCTAGGGTAAAACCAAGCGTAATCATAGATCCGTCTGTAACCGCAAATAAAACTGGCACACTTTATTGAAAATGAAAAACATGTCACCTCAATTTCTTACCTAATATCAGTGTAGACTTCAGCAAATCATGAGCTAAAGATATTCGACAATTGGCCCGGTATGTGGAGGCATTGTTATATTGCCACGCAGTTAAAGCTATTCTATGTGTTGTCACCTCCACGATTTAGGCTGAGTAACGCAATACCTGTCCTCGTACACAATAACTAACCAGTTTACATCATATAGGCCGTTTACACAAGTGTCAATAGAAACTTGAAGTGAAGCAATAAGTTAGATCAAAGCTTGTCCAGCAACTTTTCTTCATGACGTTTGTTCGTCTTTCTTCCTTGTCGAAAAAATTATGAAAAATGATTGAACACGCAATAAAGAAGCTCAAGGTTGATTTATTTATGAAGGAGAATAAGTATTTGGTGTTTACTTCATTGAAACAAATACTCAGTCTAAATCGGGGAGGTGATAACACCTGAAATATAACATTTGGCCTTGCACTCACAGATGAAAAGGAATCTCCATGGTTTGCTGAAGTATATATACACGTTTGCTCATTAAGTTGGAATATTTCTTTTTTCATACCCAATCTTAAAACCTATTTGCAGTTGAACGCTTCAGTAATCATATTAGAGTAGGTGAATAATTACATAACGAGTCCCCACTACCTAGGTGAAGTGAATCCATGCCTAATTTTGAATTACGTAACAATACCTTTTGTTGGGAGCTATAAAATACCACATGTCTGTGTTTGGTTCCTTTTCCCTGTTCCAAACCTGCGTGAAAGGTGCCCATGTTTTTCAGAGTTTGTTGGTAACGTTACAACAAAAACTGACACAGAGGTGCCCTAGGCTATGCCTCGTCCAACGGCACTGTCAATATGCCGAAGAGTGCTTGCACTCCGACGGGAAGGGTACACACAATCCAAAGTCGCCGATTTCCTCGGGATATCCGGAGTACGGTCTGTAAAATCCTCAGACGTCATCGAGAGGTGGGTCATTTGAGGCCACAAAATCTCCACGACGACCACGATTGACTACCAGACGAGATGATCGTCGACTGCTTAATCTGTGCAGCAGAGCTCAGAAAATGCCAACGAGCCGTCTTCGTCGTTTGTGGAGAAGACACTATGGAATCAACGTTTCCCGCCTAACTGTAAATCGGAGATTGCTTCAACATAATTACCGAGCAAGACGAATGACCGAATTTCCACGCCTAACCGTTCATCACAGAGTTGCTCGAATTCGCTGCTGCTGGACTAGGGAGCACATGAGACTACAGCTCGGACAATGGCGACATGTGGTCTTTATGGAAGAGAGCCGCTACATCTTTGATCATCAAGATGGAAGACAAATGGTTCGTCGATTACGTGGTGAGAACCTCTGATATGACTGTATTTAGGAATCGAATCAAGGTGGTGGCGGCTCAGTGATGGTATGTGCCGGTATTCATTACAGAGGACAAACGTCATTTGTGGTGCCAGATGGAAACATGAACACCGTTGTGTACCAGGTTATTCTGGAAAACCACTGCCTGCCACATGTAAGAAGTGTTTATGCAAACAATTTTCGGGTGCAAGACGACAACGCCACGCTGCACATGGCCGTTGTTGTGAGACAATTTCTTGAGGCGGGGGGGGGGGGGGGGAGCAGATACCATGGCCTGCTTGCTCCCCTGAAATGAACCCTTTTGAGCATGCCTTGGATGCTGTAAAGGCCGAGCTATCAATGACAGGGACAATCTTCCTCAAACTCTACAGGAATTAGCTCAGGCTCTGATCGATGAGTAGAACGCCCTGCCCATTGACATCATAAACAACCTTGTGGACAGTATGCCGCGACGTCTTGACGCACTGATTCAATGCCAGGGGTGGCCATCATATTCGATATTAGTGACTGTTTGACATTTAAAACAGTACTATTGAACATTTCGATGCATGAAAACCTGTAGAACTGACTAATGTGAAAAAGTTGTAACACAATCCTTAAATCTGCTGTTCAAATACCACTTCTCCTTTCAGGTTAAGGACACAGTTCGTAAAGGTTTAATTATGGACTAGGTTCATGGTGATATGTTCGGAAGAGACAGATCAATCAAGTAGTGTGGCGATATACAACCTAGATATCATAAATAACTCACACTTTAAGAATCATTCCATATAAAAGTGGTAAAAAATATTTAATTCCAAACTTTATGAGCAACAGTGTATATCCATTGGTCACTGATATCAGGCGCGTATCCACAACCCCATACCCTCGGGCGGGATTTAGAAGTGATAGTGGCCGCGTTAGGGGCGCGGTGCTTGATGCGGGAGGGTGGTTTCTCCCTCTGCGCGGAGCTGTAGCAATGTTCGCTTTCCGAAACACATTTTCCCATGAAAATTTGATAGAAACAATTTGAACTTGGTATAACCAAGAAAACTTTTTAATTAACGGTTTTAAAAAGTAAATTATATTTGATGGGTTAGGTTGTGTGTGAATGAATCATCTAAGCGGCTCGGGAGTGCGTGTGGAAGAGGGTGTTTTGCGCGGAACCCTGCAGTGTTTACTTTCCAAAACTTGTTAAGTTATTCACTTTATAATGCCCAGGTATGATCGACGGTTTGTAAAAAGTAATGTTTTGTTTGGTCTAAGCTTTGCGTTCAATTATTTAAGTTCAGGAGAAGTTCATAATATCAACAACCGGGTGGTGGTTATAAGACTCCTCCACGCACGCGCGACCGCGAACGTTAGCAAAGTTTTTGCTTGTCCAAAACACATTTTCACATGAATTTGACAGAAACTTTGACATTTGTAAGTGGTTCATTTTTTAAAGACATGATTGAGCCGAAAGTGTTAAAATATTTGATTTTTGCATTATAAATTTCAATCGTAATTCTTTTTTCCCTAAAATCAGTGACTAATGGATCATACACTATGGTACTTGACTAAGTAATATGCGCTATTAGCACATCCACCCGGTATTGTAGCTACAAGCATTGAGATGCCTCTTTTTTGTCTATTTGGAAACTGCAGAGCCATTCTTACGTCCTGCAGTTGAAAAGATCAGCCGCCCATTTTTAGATTGAGCTTGGCCTCTTCGCGAATTAAAATAAACTTTGAAAATGTTCTTACTGTAGTTCAATAATTTTCGATTTGTATATATTCATCATTGGAAAAAGAAGAAACGAATGTGAACCACACTCATTGACTATCAAATCAATCAATCAAATTTATTTGAACTTCAACATCACGGCAGTGTATAACAATATCAATAAGCAAGCCAAAAGCCAGATTAAAAATGAGCATATAGTTAGATAAAATAACACTTCTTCTGAAAATATATACAAAACACGCAATTTTGAGCACGCAAAGGCATAATGATAAATGAAAGTGAAGCTGAGAATATGAATCGAGTCAACTTCTACAAACGCCGGGCGTGGAGGCGCAAGACCTCTTCTTAAGTTCTCCATAATAATATATACAAAAAAAGATATAACACAAGATTTATATTACATTCAGGGGCAAGACAAACAAGACATCACAACAATCATGTCCAATAGGAGGAAAAGAGGAAGGAAGAAGGAAGGAAGAAGGGAAGGAAACATAGAACAAGGAAGGACAGAGAGTAGAATAAGGTAAGGAAGGAATAAAAGTGGGAGTAAGGAGGATGGGAAGGAAAGAAGAGGGAAGGAAAGGGAAGCGAATACAAGGATACAGGGACGAAAGGACTGAAGAAGGAAAGTTGAGATAACCGACTGAAGGATAGAATTTATGAAGCACCAAGAACAGGAATAAAGAGGAAAAAACAAAAAAAATCAAGAAAAAAGGGTGTAGTTTATGACATCCGCAGCATTGTAAGTAATGATGATACCCTTCTTCATTTTCGAATTGTGAAGGAAGAGAGAGATGGAGAGATTTAAGTCCCCGGGAAGAAGATTCCGAGTAAGGGTCCTTGGGATCTAGAAGTGGTGCTGGCAAGGACAGAATTCGTTTTCAGTGATGAAGGATCCACCCATCCCTAATATCGCGTGCATAATGAATGAGAATGGGAACCTATGTTAAAAAGTCTTCAGCAGAATATTCGTCAGGGAGGGGAAAAAAAAAAAAGCCCCCCCAAAAAAAATTTGGAGGAACTGATACATGAAGGTGTGCCAACTGAATCTTGTAATATCGTGTATTTTTCAATTGACAAGGGAAAAGAACAAAGGATCTGTGTTGATCAAAGCCACAGAGAATTTGTACGTGTCCTAATTCTCTTTGAGGAGGAATAAATAATTAGATTAGTGTTGTTAGGATCAACACCAAATCATAGCAGCATAAGACCAATAAGGAAGGACGAGAGAATTATAGAGTGTTCTGAGTGAATCTTGAAGAAATGGGCGGCTTTGGGAGAATGCCATGTATTTGATCCAATTTTAGAGACATGTAGAGTGTGAGAACGCCACGATAAATTATTGCCAATTAATAGACCTAGGATTTATTTGTCTCAACCTGCTGGTATAGATGTATAATCAATTTAATATCGATGTTAAAATTAGTTTATTGCTCATGTTTTATTTTTCAATATCATGTTAATTGGTCTTTTTAATATTCAGAGGACAATTTTTTAATTAAACCACTCGTAAAATTGTGTTAAGTTCCCATACTTAGATTCTAACGTTTTCAGGTATGATGTGAAAGAGAATATTACAAGTATAACTCAGCAATAAAATAAGTTTGGGAATTTTTGAGCAGCGTGAAGGTCATTAATGTATAATAAAAAGCAATGGTCCCTAGGAATCCTCCCTGAGAACTCCACACGTAATGTGAACCGAACTTGACAAAGTGTTGTTGAAGATGACCCGTTTTACGTCTACCAGAAAGATAACTTCTGATCCATTGTTAGCAGGCCTCTGATACCATAGTTTTTAGTTTATGCAAAAGACTTTAGATTTATGGATCAATGCCTTACTTAAATCAAGAAAATACCAACCGTTTGTAGTTTCTTACTAAGTTATCTGTTATTAAACAATAAAGTTCATTAATTTGCCATATACGTGGATCGTTAGGCCAAACCAAATTGCTTTGGAGTTAGAAATGTTTGTGATATTCAATCAAATTAATAATTCGAGCATAGCACAATTTTTTTCAAGTAGCTTGGATATAGCCTGGTAGAATGAGATAGGCCCCTCTGTAGTTGGTGAAGTCGTGCTTCTCTCCAGCTTTAAAAATGGGGTAATAAGTAGCTTACCTTTAAGTAGAGATGGAACAGTACCCTTTGAAGGGAAAGATTAAATATATGGGCAAGACCTTCACTGGATAGGATTTTGATATTTGTTTAAGTAAATCGTTGCTGTGTCATCAGAACCACTGCTGTAACTGTTTCTTCAACTTAGATGTTAGCTCGATGTCTTTCTTCAGACGGTTGTTGGGGTAAGGAATAAACTATTGTGATTATAGAACTGATAAAGAGCCTTGACTCTTTAGATGGTTCGATCTTTTTTCCGCCGGACTTATACCGATATTAGCAAAAAAAATATTGTAGTTCTCGGTATTTCCTCGTCGTTGACGATCTTGTGCCATCCTATATACGGGAAAAAGCCGTAGCTTTGGTTTCTATTGCGACCTAAAAATTGATTTAGTGTATGCCACATTTGTTTAGTGTTCTTTTTTCTTAGTTTCAATTTTTATTAGTGATTAAGACTTTTTACTCAGCCGAAAAGAGAATTAAGATGAATACGGTAAGTAGTAATATTTTGTTTTCGAAAGTCGGTTTTGAGATATACAATTTATTAAGGTTTATCTTTTAGTTTGAGGTGATTTAATTAAACCTTTGGTAACCCATGGCTTTTAGGTGAATTACGTTTTTGAAATTGTTTTAGTTTTTACTTTTACAGTGGATGTCCATTAGCTCTTGAAACTGTGAGATAAAGAATTCATAAGGCCATATCCTCCGGGTCGGTCGAATTATAATATGTTGCCAATCTATTAGAGAAAGTGCCAATTGTTAAGCCTTTGGCATATTGGATTTAAATGACGCGACTTTTGATATGTGAAATGGTAGTAGGGTTTATAGCCTAAGGTGTGTTGTGTGAGAAACTGCAGGGAAATTGTCGGAATTATCAGTAACAATGACACCAGAGTTGATACCGTGAAACGATATCATTGGTAAAGATATTGTCAATAGGATACACTTGTTGGGCCATGAATGTGTAGTCCTCAATTCGGGTGGGCGCGTCGATGCCTGGGGATAATCATGGGATAACAGATATTGATGAAATCGCTGACTTTGGAATCGTTTTCGTGAGATAGAAGATTTTTAAATATTTAAGTCATCCATAATATAGCAAGGTTCCTTTTCGAAAATATATGTTAGAGTGTTACCCTACTGTAGTAAAGTCATTCATGGATAACAGACTCAGGTTATAAACATGCCAATTATATTTTTTGAAGGAATTAAGAGAGACTTCGATAAAACAGAATCGCAGTCATACAGTTAACGTTAGGTCGGGGCCGCAGCGATAATTTAATCAGGTCTTAATGAAAAGAGATACACCTCCTCCCCGACGAACCTTGACGAATACAATTCTCAACTGACTACTGCCAATGTCAACTAATTCCGCGTCGCCTTCCTACAGTCAACCAGAGAAGATGAAAGAAGGAGGTGGATTCGACTGCTACTTCAAAGATAAACTGTTCAACAACCCCAGCCTATTATCTCAGAATCGCTTAAATTCAATCGCTTGACAAAAGGACTTGCACTACTTGCTGCAGAACATTACATACACCTTTCTAAAATCCCAAACATTCCCATTACCCAGTTTTCGATTGGTATTTGCACAGGGTCTTACACTAATGTTGTGCCAGTACAGCGAAACGTACTCGCCTGCATCACATTTATACACAACTTTGACCCCAAATTTGCAAAGTATTGTGGCACTTTGGACACTTCGGACACAAAAAAGTATTGAAAATGCATTTATCTAATCATTCAATCTATCATTTTTCTCAGCAGGAAATAAACCGATTTGGGAAATTAGGCTAAACTAATAACAGCTTTTATTGACCCCCAAAACCTGAATCAATGTTAGCTTAACCGAAAAAGGGTCGATTTTTGCTGTTTTTTTTTTTTTTCGTTAAAAAGTCACTGATTTATCAATTATTTGCGCCAACGATTAAAATAAATAACAATCAGTCAGAACAACCGGCGGGTTTCAATTTGCCAGCAGAGATCTTTTGTCTGGAAATTAATAAGCATTTTAGTGGGAGATGTCCATTACTTTCCTGTTGTGGAACCTTCCCGAACGGCCATACTTGAGGCGGTTGAACACATACTGTCAAAGGTCCCATCGAGTGCCCTTTGAAGTTCCTAACAATGAGGCAATGAATGAGAGTAATCCCTGGGTCACTCAGATTGCAAAATCGCGCCATCTTCTCCTCTTTTCTCATCTTCCTCTGAGTAAACCAAGTCCTCGGCTAAACCACCATAGATATCAAATTTGTGTTGTAAGTAGGCCAATTAGTTCACAACATCATTGGAGTGTTTATTGAGACTGCTGGTGATTTAAATGGAAAGAGATAAATTAACAATTGTTAATATAGGATGATGGGTGTAAATGGTGTTGTTGGAGTATAGCTACAGTAGATGGTCATTCGTACTAGTGACGTCAGTGCTGTCAGAGTGATCAGCAAGGTAAAAGAGCTGTCAAAAGAAAAGGCTTGAAGGTTGGAAAAGACCTAGGCAAGGGGTCAGACATGAAGAACACTAGACTAAGGTACAAATACAACAAATGACAATATAAACTACAAAATACCTTAAGTATTAATATATCAACACAATTTTATAAGGAAAATGTACGCCATAAAGCAGGAAAATGATAACTTATTGGAAAAAATGCAAACCAAAGGTGTGGAAATTCGTAACAACAAAAACATCCAACCAGGATTTAGAAATATTGTATAAAACTTTAGCAATAACATACTGGTACAAAGTAACAATTTGCCATGCCGTTGATAATATAGACATAATTGTTAGATGCATTAAATTCAAAAAGATTATATACCTAGCTGGTAGGTAAATGTTGCTTGGTAAGCGTGACCTAACACTTTAGCTATATTTGTGCCAGATCCAAAGACCATAACTTATTGCTGGACCTCATTCATTTCCAATTTACAACATGTTTTAGAAGAATGACAAAAAGGAAGGGTGATATAGTGACCTATGCTAACAACGCTGTAAATTAAAATTGTATAGAAACGGGGTTACGCGGCCAGTTACTGGTGTTGGTTTCTGACACAGACGTCACATAACTAGACGGCGATAGCCAGCGCAAAAGACCGAAACTATATTTTGCCGCAGTGCATACTATTTCCATAGCTTGGTATTTTAATTTATTCATTATTCCCTGATTTCCATAATTCTGGTTGTACCCCAAATTATTCACTCATTTGCAATAATAAAACGATTTACAATTTTAGGCCAACTGTCACGAGGCGCATGCGCGTGCGGAGTTTCGGAATGGACGACCGTTTCCCACACCTTATGAATATTTATAAGTGTCAAAACACGGTTACGGTTGGCCGCTTATATTCTTCAAGCGGGGCGTTCGTATTAATTGCATTAGCTTTATTAATATCCATGGTTTGCACAAAGATGTTAGTTCACAGTCTGCTAAAACAGCTTTTCTTTCGTGATTATAGTTCATCTTTGTTTCATTTTCGGAAAATGATGAAAATATTACGTGCAAGGTTAATTTACCGTTCCAGTAGAAGCCTAAGGTTATTTATTCGTGCGAGGACAAGCTTCTAGTGCTTTGCGTCATGAAAAAATATCCCTATCTTCATCAGGCGCCTAGCCAGCCAGTGGTTCCGCGAGGGGGCATTTCCCGGTAGGTGCAACCAATGTCCCCATCACAAGCAACAATTTCCCCGTCGCAGGGCAAAGAATCCGAAAAAAAGGGGTGATCTTATATTTAAAATGAATATCCGTGTTGTTATTTCCCGATCGATTTCCTATCAAGATTTCTTCAGAGGGGGCATTCTGCCCCCTTTGCCCACCTGGCTACGACACTGTCTTAATCGGGTGGTTTAAAAGCACTGAAAATTTCAAATGCATGAGTAATAACAAAATGCGCTCTACTGCAAGATAAAAAGGAAATGTGAAGTGTTTTATCTTAGCATTACCGAGTAGATTTAATGGATATCAACAGCACTATTATTTGCTCGAGTCAAGCAGATTGATGCTGAGTATACTACTATTTAGATTTAGGGAAAAGAAAAGAAATTGTGGATGAACAATTGCAACATTTGGACTGACCATATCCCTAGTGATTGAAGGTTATTCAATATATATTCTGTGAAGAAATCAGTAACTTCGATCATATTGCGTAATCAAGATTCTCTTTGATCCATCGCCTTTTAAGATTGTTTTGTAGAACGGTGGGCATACACGTTCAATAAAGTTGGAATTAAAAAAAATATTATTACCACTTTTTAGGGAATGATTCTTAAAGCTGGCGTTATTTATGATATTAGTGTGATATACATATATGCCACCACACTGTGAAATGATCAATCTCTTCCAAACATATGACCATGAACCTAGTCCACAATTAACCTTTTATTAACGAACTGTGTTCTTAGCCTGAAGGAAAAGGGTGTTTAAAAACAGCAGATTTACTGATTTTGTTACAAGTTTTTCACATCACATATTTTTACATCGAATATTATTTTTGGAATTTCAATGCATCTAAATGTTCATAGTACTGTTTTTTAAATTCAATCAGGTCCACTAATTGGTATGCCAATCCATGGCAGGATCGTGCGTTAAAGAGACGTCGCGGCATACTGTCCACATAGTGGCAGGAGGCAGACCCAGGTCAACATCATCGTTTACGTACCCCTCACTTACACAAAAAGGTTTTGACAACCTTTTGCTTAGTTAGTATGAACCCTCTACATCAATATAAGGTAGTTAGTGGCCTTAAATTGTGGTGTCACTTTTTCATAGGGGCCATTTACGTTTAAACCCAGGGGTCAAACTTTTAAAATGCCCAATCATGTTGAAATGTATGCCAGTATTTGTCGCGTCAAAAAAAAATAGTCATAAGGAATTCTAAAAATGTATAGTTTGTACATCTTGGACCAATGGTTTTGGAGTTATAGGGTAAACATGGCTAAAATGGTAAAAAAGGGTCAATTTCTATTTGTCCATGTGTCAAAATCGGAAGTTGCTCCAAATTTGGTTGAAAATGATAGAAGTGTTCATCTACTTAATGCATCAAAATAAGGAGAGTTTGTACCATCTGCAATGCATAGTTTCCATGTTATGGGACAAAAACGTCATAGGTAAACATCCCAATGGGGTTGACCTTCTTTGACACCTTACTCGTCAGTAAGAATGTAAACATAATACAAACTATCCTTTTAGGAGTCATCGTACCTCAGGAATAAATTGCAAGGATTTCAAATATAATCAGATAACTTTTAATGTGCATGTACAAATCGGATTGACCGTTTTACCATTTTACGTTATAACTCGAAAACCCATGGTCGTAGTGGTACAAAAACTATACATTTGGAATCCTTATGATTAGATGGACAACATGGCATAATTTAACGGATTGGGGCATTTTAAAAGTTTGACCCCTGTTGTAAACTTAAATTGCGCCCCTATGAAAAAAGTGATACACAATTGGAGAGTACTACCTACCTAGCATTGAAGTGGAGGGTCCATACTAACTACAAAGGTGTCAAACCTTTGCTTAGTGGGAGGTAACGAACTCCTTAAATAAGGCCCATATGAATATTTGTGTTAATCACTCTAACAAGGTTGTTATGATTTGTCAATGGGCAGAGCGCACCATGGGGTCAGAGGCTGAGCTAAATCCTGTTGTGTTCGAGGACGATTGTCCTTTTAATGTGGCTCGGCCTAAGCATCCAGTATGCTGATATGGTTCAAATCAGGAGAAAGCAGGCCATGCTATATTGCTCCCCACCACCGCCCCAAGAAATTTTCTCACTACAGCGACCCTTGCGGCGTGACATTGTCGTCTTGCAGTCGAGTGGTTAAAACCCTTCTTGCATGTGGTACCAGACAGCTGGGTGTTCCAGAAGTCCAAGGTTTATACAAGACGCATGCATGTTTCCATCTGGCAACACCAGTGAGTTTTCCTCCATAAGGAATACCGGACCAGCCACACTAAGCCGACGTGTAAACTTAGTATCCGTCAGACTCTCAGATTTAAACCTTTGCTCCAAACGGACACGTAAAACGAAGGACGATCTAAAATATGACACCGGCACTACCTTGAGTCGATTCCTGAATTAAGTCAATCTAGGAAGGTTTACACCACGTAATCGACGAACCCCCCGCGTCTTTCCTCTTGAATGTAGCGCTTCGCCAATAACACAATATTTATTTCGTCCGAGCGTAATCTTCTGGGCTCCCTAGCCCAACGAAGTCGGTCAACTCTGTGGTAAACGGTTTGTCGTGAACCTTTGGTCATTCGGCTTGATGGGTAACCGTGTTGACGCAATCTCCGATTTGCAGTCTGGATGGAAAACGTTGATTCAAAGAAGTTCTTATTTTTATAGTGTCCAAACACTGTGTGGTTCTCAAATATGAATCCAGCCCAGAGATGGGTACAACGCATGGCTGCTTCGCTGAAGTACAGAAGGTCCTTGTTTGTGCATTGTTCGCTCCAGCATGTGGGCAGACCAAGAGATGGTGTTCCATTGTCTGTGGGTGCGGTTCCACAACCACAGGTAGTTAGCCTGGGTCGGCTTCCAGTTAGACCCACTTCTGCAAGGAAACCTTAGATCGCCAGTTCTGGTTCTCAATTATGCCAGTTTCGTTCTCCAATCAGCCCATGAGGAGTCAGGCTCAAGGTGGGAGATGCCTCAAAGGTTTTTCACTACCGAGAGATGTACTTGGTTGATGGCCAGTCTTTCTTTCCACAAGGCGACTCTATGTACCTCCTTAGAGACTGGTTTCAAGGGTGGACTTGCTTAAGAAACTCTATCTAGAATTTAAGGCGGTGAGCAGTATTGTCCAGACATAGGGTGCTTACATTGGATACTTGGCAGCTACGCTCTGGCATGCTCGCTAGAATACGACGGATGACTGTTGGAGCAATTCCTGATAGATGTACAAGTTTTCCCTTGGTGTTGGACGGAGGCTCCTGTGATAATCGGCCAGGAGGCTTTTAATGCTGGATCAAGCTTCTGGCATGGGTTGTGATCCTTTCCCATACAGGGCAGGCATATACTCTGCAATGAGTTTTATTTTTGTTTGCACAGGCAGTGCCGTCGATTTCGGGTAGTGGGCGAGACAACCCATCTTGTGCCGTGAGTTTGTTCAAGAATGTTATTGCGTGAACATACGTTTACTCTTTCGTTTCTCAATGTGGGTTTATAGAGAGTACTGCGGTCCAAGGTGACTCCTAGGGTAAGACAGGGTTATCACGTGCTCCGGGGAGTTCCAGACCAGGTAACTTTAGGCTGACATTTGGCTTCACGGTTAGGTAGATGGAAAGCACACACTCGTGTCTTGGACGGATTTGAACGTAGGTGGGTTTCCTTCATAATAAGGAGTGAGTGAGTTCATCCAAAGCTTTTTGGAGAGTCTCTCTTCAACAACTGTTGTGAAGTCGGCATCGTGTGCCGCACATTGCCAAGATCGTCTGCATAAATAAAACGACAGGTTCCTGACTCCTAGGTTGGTCGTTGGTAAATATGTTGAACAGGAGAGGTTGCAAGCACACTCCCTTGTGGTAGATTCTTGAGCCTACGCCATCGGCTCTTCTTTGCTCCTGATGATACAAAGAGACATCCGGTTATGCAGCAAACCACGGATAAGCTCAGTCAAGCGGATGTCTTGCGTAATTACAGATATTATGAGTAAGCATCTGTGATTAAAGGTGTCGTATGCGGTGAGAGGGTCGACAAACACTAGTCCGGTTACCATACCCTTCTCGCAACCATCCTCAATGTGTTAAGTTAGGTTGAGTAATTGGATTGTTGTTGATTGATGGCCGAAACTGCTTGTTCTGGTATGAGTTTCGTCATGCAAGGTGCGATACGATTTGAGCCGGAGAGGCGTTCAAGCGCTTGTAGGTATGGCTAAGGAGTTATATAGTCTGTAGCTTTGGGATTGGATGATATTTCCATGGCTTGAGGAGTGTATCTACACAAACGACAAAGACGGCTCGTTGGAATTTTCGGGGTTCTACGGCACAGATAAAGCAGTCGGCGAACATCTCGTCTGGTATTCAACCGTGGTCGTCCCCTGAGGTTTTTGTAGGTCTCCAAAGGATCACCTCCGATGATGTCTGAGGATTTTACACACTGTACTCTTTAGGCGTATTGCCAATTGCCGTTGGACGAGGAATAGATCGCCTCGGGAAACTGTGTGTTGTGTTAAAGGTAAAACCAACTTTGAAAAAAATGGGTTCCTTGCACAACGGTTGGAACAGAGGAAAAGGGAACATGCTGAGGCGTTCAAATGAAATACGTTAAAGATGGGTCTGAAAAAACAAAAAAAAATATTCCACACTTTTAAAAACAGTGTTGTCTTGTAAATTATAAAGTGACCCACGTGAAATGGTTCCCATCAAGTTTGGCATGAGAAAATGTTTTTAAAGTAATATTGCAATGGGGTTTCGCTTGCTTTCCGCGGGTAGGGGGAAACACCCCTCCTGGCACCCACGCCAGGACCGACTTCATAAAACGAACTCTCCCTGAAACAGTATGTTTAATTAATTTTAAAAAACAAAACAAACCAAAATTAATTGTTATATTTACTTTTTTGAAACACGTCGATCATACCTAAAATTATAAGAAATAGTTGAAAGGCCACATTTATAAATTGCACGTTATAACAAACATAGTAGGGGCTATAAAAGCGTGGGCAAAAAAATAACTGATAGGTTAAATTTTCGAATGATGCACGTCGAAGTGTCACACGGAGATATCCAAATTTGTTGCTGCTTTTGGTAAATAAAATATACCAAAGATAATAATAGAAACAATAACCTTGATATCAAAGAAAAAAATCTAGAAACATCAACAGGATGTGTTCAGTTTGCGCATGTCATACTTGGAAAAAAGGGGAGATGGAAGCTTGCTTAGGATTTTTTGAAGAGTAAGAGTTCAAATGTATTGCTATTCCCAGTAAATCATTTCTTATTTTTTTATTTTCTTGGCCGAATTGATGGAATATTTAGGGAGGGAAAAGCGGCACGTCTGAATGATCCGGCGGAGAATCACACGATTCCGGCAATGTAACGCGCAACGGATTATATAAATTAGCAAAGGACTATACAAAACCTAAAAATTAACAGTTTAAAAATAAATGATTTTGTATGTTATTTCTAAAATTCGCCGTTTTTTCAGTTTTCTTACCCGAATTATATCAATACCCGAAATTCAACTCAAATCTTCAATTGTGTTCAACATACATATCGAACGTGACAGAACTGTACAATTAATACATCAAGACATCAATTGTAAGACTGTACTAAGATAAAATGGTGAGGTATATTGAGGATGGATTTGCTAGGACCAGTAATGGAGAGCACCGATCGGGCTTATGGTTAGTTGCTGGCCTGTAATTACAGTAAAATATACATATTACAAGAATGATACAAGTAAGGGGTGATATGAGAAAATTTACCTAGGTAAATAAACATAACAAAAAACAGAGACAAACAACAAAACCAAACAATATCTAAGATAAACAAACACTTAACGGGAAAAAACGGATACGCGAATTTGGAGAAGGAGAGACTTAACATGCGTCTTGCTGAGGTATGTAAATAAGATTCATAATGAGGAGAGCAGAGATAGAAGAGTAGTACAAAAAACTGTCGTTCACTACGTTCCATTATCATTTAAGTTCCATGGTATTAAATACTTTTCTCTTTTCTTTTTTTCCCGGTGGAGACTAGTCTTTTCAAAGACTCGTCTCAATCGGGGATTAGGAGGCCGCAGGTTGAGGGCGAATCCCTTGGCCGAGCTGAGCCAGGCGTCTTTGTGCAATCGGACTAGTTCTGTGGAAGCATTAATGGTCAATCAAAGTATACTGTGACCATCGTATTGGGGATTGTACCAACTGCTTGATTGATCGTGCTAACATTATTTGTAACTGAACCCTTTCTTTAACCACAAACGAATGCCCGAGAGTAACATAAACAAGCGGTGCAAGGCGGTAGTATGACATTTTGTTTGACTAACTTAGGCCAACGGTTAGCTGATACACCAAATCTCGGCCCTAGCCGCCCCGAAGATTAGTTAATTGTCAATGTTATCTTCTTCAATAAACTTACGTATAATCATTTATTTTCACTGGG